>JAQGAO010003239.1:0-17483 GCA_034697705.1 Ommatoiulus sabulosus | reverse complement strand
TTCCCTGACTTTTTCAAACTAAACCATTCTTCCCTGACTTTTTCAAACTAAACCATTCTTCCCTGACTTTTCCAGGTCATTTTCAACTTCCCTGACTTTACCAGGTTTTCCAGGTCTGGGGGAACCCTGTTGATCAACTGGTGCGATAAAATGGTCATGATTTCCCAACAATTTGCATCCAAAACAAGAGGCGCGCCTCATAATCCGAAAAACGTATGGCATTTGTATCAGTAGCTAAGTTCGAGAGATGCGAACTACGTCATTTACCACCCGGATCTTCAGCGAGCGCACCTGAACCGCTTGTTGACAAGCTGGAAGTCGTTGGTGCCGTGGCGCCCTCTGGCAGCTGGGGGTTCAGAATGCATTTCTGCAAGGTCTGGAGGAACCTCTTCCATATGAGCACGCAAGCGGCTTCGCTCTCACTCTTCAGCTCATCTTTCTCTCGTTGTTGTCTCAAGATGAAGACTTGGGCGATAATAGCGAGTGTCCTCGGGTACACCTGAAGAGGCCAGTCCTCCTGCTGGAAGGGACACACACCCAGCTGGGAAAGGAGCAAGTTCTGAAAAAGCAATAACAAAGTTATTTAAGAGGATCTACCATTGATCCTTTATTCAATGGCAA
Organism: Ommatoiulus sabulosus; assembly: GCA_034697705.1. Classification (NCBI taxonomy): domain Eukaryota; kingdom Metazoa; phylum Arthropoda; class Diplopoda; order Julida; family Julidae; genus Ommatoiulus; species Ommatoiulus sabulosus. Next base: position 16,862 of record JAQGAO010003239.1, on the reverse strand, counting down.
TTTCCGGCAGATAGTTGTAGGCGTAATATTAAATATTTTTTAATATTTTTTTGCATATGCGCAACAACAGGTAGACATTTTTAAATTCGTTTCAAATTGATTGAGGGAAATTTAAAGATGTGAAATTCACAATTCCAAGTTATTTACCTTCATTACATATGTGCAATTTTATTATTGAAAACAAGTCATAGAGAATGGACCATTGTGTTTTGTGAAAAAATAAACCGTTCTTATGCTTTTAAAAAACTTCAATTGCTTCACTGAATTTCACGTGCGTTTTGGCTGTTGACTAATAATGCTGCATATTTGCTACGATTGAAAAATGCTCAGAATTTTACATGTTTTAAGATTATTTTTTTTGCATGTTAGCTTTGTTTAAATTGAAAAATGCAATAAATATTTCGTTATTATTACCCATTAGCTTTGACTGTTAATGCACAATTTTTTTCTGCATTTCGGGTATAAACATGCGCGTAACAAACCTGCAAAGGCTCCGATAATGCTCCGGTTGCTAAGAGGTTGTGTGCATACTTTGCAACAGCCAAAGAGAATTCCTCATACAAGAGACTCACCACGCAAACATAATCAGGTCTTGCTGAAAAACCGTATAATCAAATAATAACGATTAGACATTTGCTTGTCATGACGTGAATTTAGCTATCAAGAAGAATGGGTAAGTTTAACGAAGATACAATGATGTGTTGCAAACCTGGCGCATTTCTCGATGCCTCGCGATCTAGATCCCGTATGATGCCGGCCAGAATGATCATGTGCTGCTCACTGAGGGTTCCGCGAGCGTAGCTGCGCATCAGCTGGCAGTCCGAGCTTAAGATGTGTCGATTCATGAAGACAAAAACAGACGTGGCCAATGCGACGAACTGAAAAACGAACGAACAATTCAGCATAAATAAATGTAACTTCTATCAATTTTTTTTAATAGACTCTCAAACAAAGAAACATTATAGACTAAGAAGAAACAGGCAAACCCCGTTGTTTTTTTAACGAACGTTAATGTGTACCAGAAAACGTGTTCGTAACATGAATGTCCGTAATGTGGAACATTTGTCATTGTTTGGTGCTTACAGCTTAAATCTGCTTTACTTAAGTAAGAAAATAGCGATAAAAGCTCACCCCGTGCGGCTCTCCTTTTTCAGGGATAAGATTTCCCGCTTCAATCGGACCTACAGGCGCATGCTTGTTACCGCCGGTCGTCGAATCTGGAAGGGGTTGGTTAGATTGGGTCGTTGTCCCTGAGGTCGGCTCCTTCGAGGACACAGTTTCTTCGAACCACTGACCCAAAATTGGTTCGCTGTCTTCATCTAAGCATAAAATATAACTTAATTCAGAAATTTCCTCATACTTAAAACAAGGAAAACAAGTCATTTTTAATTTTAAAAAAGGGGGGAAACAACCCACGTCTTAAATGTATCCTTATAAATGCATTTTTCCAATAAAATGTTTATTAAAATGCATTTGGAGTGATGTACTTATAGTTTTAAAATACATGTACATTACAACAAATGTCAAAATAAACAAGGGACTCATAAGTATCTATAAGCTCCTGTATAGATTTCAACATTCGAGATTATTCTCAATGTATGGCTAATATACTTAACCTATACCATAATATTGAAATTGCATTGCGGAATGTTTGTAATTCATCGCTGAATACATTTAAAGTAAGTAAATTCATAACACGTTCCGTTAACGCATCCATGGAAGCATATATCAACATGTGTTTTATAAAAATTATTATAGTTATTAGATTTCTGAGTATATTTTACCTATCAGAAAAAAAATTCTAAAACTTATCACCAGCTATTTTTTAGATATAGGAAGGTAAAAAGGCCACACGCAAGCTCACCATCAGGACTAGATTCATCCGACCAGCTTATTTCGTCCGGGCAACATGAGCTGGAATCAGAATTGCTGTTCGTGTCCCCGTCAGGAGGATGCTTCTGGATCCTCCTCAGCATACAGGCCTGAAAAAAAAAATCAAGTAAGAAATGAAGTCTTCAATTCAGTTAAAATTTAAGCTTTGGGGGATATTTAAAAATCTGAAACTCAATAGCTGGTAAACCCTCTTAACCCTTTTTGACTCACCTTTCTGTAGGTGATGGCCGCAAGATTGAACATCAAGTTGCTCAGGTTAAAATTCGACAGCAGTTTCTTCATTCTCTGCCAAGCCGTGTAGCGGCCTTGGACGCTGAAAGACACGTCAGAGCCATCGATGGTCTTAACGTCAATGTCCGGTGGCAAAAGCGCACCTTCGACTCGCAAATCTTCCAAGAGGGCGATCAGAAGTTGCAGAGTCTGAGTGGCCAGCCCAACAGAAAGCACTCCGAATCCTTGCTGACTGCACATTGAAAAAAATGTAGAAAAAAACAATTTTAAAAACACTTATGAAGGTGTTAAATCGTATACTTATACTGTCAGAAACTTTGAAAACAACTTTTCAAATAAGTAATATTGTTTTTCACCCATTTTTTTTATTAGGCTTTTTCGTTTTTTTGAAAAATGCTATCATTTTCGAAAAAAAAAAACTGTCTTTAATAGGAAATTACTGTGTCGTTTGAAAAAGTTGGTATAGCATTTAGAAAAAATGTCCAATTTCCTTTGATGCAAGTAAGACACTACCAACACTCACACTTTAATCAAACTTTGTCTTCCAGTCGGAGCGGACACAGCTCCACTCGATGCAGAATCTTTTGGCTGCTTGGTCGTTTGAGTTTCGGACGTTTTCGACTGAGACGTCGAAGGCTTTGCTGCTCCATCCTTGCTTTTATCGGTTCCTATAACTTGCGATGGCGCCATGTAAAGCATGTGCTGCAAGCCGTTTAACAGCGTCCAAGCAATGGTCATTTGTAAATTTTGGAGATTCTGAAAATGTTGAAGGTCGAGATTATAGGTGGAGATAAAATGTGAAAATACAGTCCAACCTCGTTAGGAAGTCAAAATTTATATGCGTAAACCGTAGCTCGTATTTTCAGAAGACAGAAAATGTATGATTGTAACCATAAATATGTAATGCAAAAAATATTAAAAATGCACTGGCGCTACAATGTTTTATTATAAAATCTCAAAATTCACACAATTAAAAGTTTTACATAAAATATTCAATTATCAAATATCGATTATCGCATCTTGCATTGTTCGAACATGCGCTGGGAAAAAGATTCCAAATCAGTTCGCACTATCAATAATTTATATTAAGCGAATTCATCTTAATGAGGTTCGACTGCTAACTCAAATGCTGAGCACTTACGTGGCCTCCGGCCCGAGTAGAGTTAAGAATCGCGAGAGAGACTTCGTTGAAAATTTGCATCTGAAACGAATGAAACCAGATAAAGTTGGCCACATACCACACTGAAAACTAGCTATTATGCACCACAGAATATTTTAATATCCGATTATATAAAACGATGTGTTAGTCACGGTTTCAAAATGCTCCATTACACAATAATACGTGAATATACTTCAAAAATAAACAATTTTTCACTTCTTACACTCTTTTCAACAATCCCAACAGCGCTGCTGTCCAAATCGTCATCCTTGGCCGCGCTTGCCTTTGATGAGGTTGAACCAGACATGATCAAGATGCCATTGGCCATGGCAACAGTGATTGCTGAATACATGCAGCTAGTGACGACCGTAGTCAGACTCGCCAAGCGGTCATCATGCAGTGGTTCCAAAATTGGCAGAGAAAGAGCGTGCCAAACGATATTGATGTCGTTGAAAAGCATCTGGAAACTAATTTCCCCATCATTATACCACAACCAATTAAAAAAATCAAATCGTAAAGGCAATCAATAACCACATACATGCAATGCCAAGAATTATAATGCATTCTTTCGCATTTAAGGAAAGATGATAATTTCAAGATTTATTGTCCCCTGTGAAAAATTATTTATCTACCTCATTTATAAATTGTCGTTCTTTCGTTTGTATTTTTTAAAAATAACCACAAACTGCACTTATGGAGATTAGAAAAAAGCTTCATTAGAAACTTTGCATTTTTCCCAAGTTCATATTTTTATTTCAAAAATCCTTAGAAAAATAAGTGATAAACTTGTTATATTAATTTCTTCGTCCCAACTTGCATTCATGCTGTTTCGTTGAAATGAATCCAAGACTTTTCCGAACAAGTCGCGGATGAAACAAGAAAAACAATCTTTGTTTCAAGTACATTTGGAATCTTTTAACACTTAGTTCTTATTGTTGAAATTGTGTTTCCCACTTATAAGAGTGCAAACTACATTTAAACAAAACAAATGTTAACGTTCCCTCGAAGTAGTTCTTAACGAGGTTCGACTGTATTAAAATTTTTGGCGTTGCAGGCAAAAGTTTTGAACGAACGAAAACAAACCTGCTTCTGGTGGACGTAGCGTCTGACATTGTGACTGGTAAGACGAAGCCTTTGTCATTAAGGGCGTCAGTACAGCGCGTGACATAGCGCCGCAGATAGGGCAACTCGAGACACATGGAGATGAGAACGTCCCCAGCATTCAGCAGTTGAAGATTGGTCACATTTTTTGCCGAGAATAAATTCTGGAAACCAAAAAATAAATTAATAACTCGTAAACAAGGTCATCGCAAAATCGCATTCAGTAGGACCCGCATTATTCAAAAAGTGCATATTCACCTACATGTTTTTATTACAGCACATTAACAAAAAAAATCATGTTATTGGTAATCATTTTATTGATGTCTTAATGCATATAATTTGTATATCGATCTTTATCACAAGTAAAAACATGATTTCAACCATTAAAAGTAATTTTTTTTAAAAAAATTCAAAATGTACTTGCACTACAATGATTTATTAGACAATCTCTCAAATAATGCCATTATAGTTTACATAAAAATTAATCCATTATAAAAGAGAATTCAATTCAATTCTTTACCCTGCAATCAGTACATAGTACCATTTAGCAGGGGGATCATTATACAAATTAAGTCAGACTAAGCAGCCTGGTCATGATGGACCCCATCATCACAATTTAGGTATATTTCCCGTATTTGGGACTTTAACGAGGAGGAACTATCTCAGCATTCGCCTGGAGCAATTGTGGAAAACCATGAAAAACCACAATCGAGGATAGCTGGATACGGAAATCGAACCTGGGTATACCGAATGCAAGTCGAGAATGCTAACCTCTAAGCTACCTTGCTTAGAGGTCTTAAACGAAGAAATCAGTATTATTCGAATATACGCTAGGACGGGGATAGGAAATAAGTGCAGACCATCAAAAAAAATATTCATGTTTGTCTGCATGCATTTACGCTAAAAACATGTATAGTAGATCGTTGTCATTACTTGGCACAGTTTTGGTATCCGCTGAAAGTTCGGACCCTACCCACCGCGGATACGGGGCCCTACTGTATTTCACAAAACACAAAATTTCATATAATTGAAATAGAGGACTAGCAACCTTGGTGTTCAAATTCGAATTGTCTGCGTGAGCGATGGACGAGGCGACATCCATGTTGAAGGTATCTGAAGATCCATTGATATTTTTGCGCTTCTCGCTGAAATCGTGCATCGGGCTTGTCAACTGCTCCAAAATCATGTTGGCAGGGTCTTGACGCGTGCGCTTGGCATCGCGGGATTCTTCGCTTGGTTTACCTACGTGAACAAACGAGTTATTTAATGGAATGATTGCAAAGCTAATTTGATGAACACTTATGATTTAAGGAAGGATTAAAATATAGAGAATTATTTATCCCCACTTATTATGATTCGTTTTCATAAGTTATTTAAATTTTTTACAGGAATAAATTCTTCAGCTTATTTTTAACACAGGTCATAACTTAGTATATTAAGTTAAATATAGATAGGTATTTTGTATCATTGCTTGCATTATGTAGGACAATGAACGAGATGCGAGCTGGTAAAATTACAAAGGGTGTTTTAAGAAAAATGTGGTAAACCTTTAGTGGACTCCACATCACTGGCTTGAGGAAGCTTTGCCACTTTCAGCATGCCAGTAAGTGTGATGACGTCAGAACGCTGCAGAAATCCTACGCCTTTGCACAGCCCTTTAATGAGCAGCATCAAATCCTTCTGCAATGTTGAAATGTAAATTAATTTGTGCGCTTTTTAGGGTCAACCAGTTGATCCGTTGTCAATGGGAATTTTTTGGAAGATAGATTTTAGGAATAATATTAAAAAACTGCAAATAAAATGTTTCCCTTCATTAATAAAGGCATTAATTCCATTAATTAAAAAAGTGCCAATTTTTGAAATCTCTGTTCATTTATCAATAAAAATGTTTGCCATGCAACAAGTTATTTATTATTCGTATAATATTAATATTATAATATTATTCGTTAAAGTTATTTATCTTCGTAATCTATAGGCAAATAAAACTTTTGGAAATATTTAATTTCATGCCTGAACTATCTTCGAAAAAATTCCCATAGACACTGGTTGACCCTCTTAACGAGAATTCTCTAAAAGAAAGGTTTTCCTATAGTTGGATTACACACCTGACTCAGAAGACTTTTCTCATTGAAGTGCTGAAGCGTTTGCAGGAAGAATTCCAGCAGCACATTGCACGCTTGTGACACGTTGGTAAGTTGATTCTTAGACACTGCAGGATTAACGTAGGAAAAAAAATCATCGTGACTAGGTTCCAAAACGTACATCGAACCAATAAAGAAAAACCCCGCTTAACGAACTTAAAGCATATCAGAAAACATCTCTGTAACTCAAATGTAAGTACCTTGACTACTGTTTGTTTTCATAGGTACAAATGTTTAATACTTTCCTGGGCCAGTTTCTGATTTGATTATTCCAAAAACTGTATGGATATTTAACACATCATTGTTGAGACTATCTAAACACAACCAGTTTATCGTTAAACTGATCATAATTTCTCAGGTTATTCTTAAGTAAATTCACCGAACACACACGATGGCGAAGAAATCTCAACTGTCTTGAAAACTTTGATCATTGGTAGTTGAATGAAACCTTTTATGGTTTAAGTACATGTAATTAGTTTGTTTCCATAGAAATCTTTTCTTTTGTTTGGCACATTTCCCAAAGTTTGTTATAATGCAAGATAGTAAAATATACCATAATATTGAGCACCACATTCGGCCCTTATTAAGACGAACTTTGCCTAATGTTTCACAACGTAACAAATTTTTCAATTCCCAATTTGCATTCACGCTATTTTGTTAAAACAAATAAGAGAATGGCTCGAAAAAAAATAATAAAAAATCTCCAATAACGGATTATTTTAGATAAACTAAGAATTTAGTAATAAAACATTGTAGAGCAAGTACAATTTAAATGTTTTTCATGTGTTGATTTAGTGCTCATTGTTGACATCAAGTTTTGCTCTTACTTTCGATGATACGAACTATGGATTAAACTATAAAATTTTTGCCTCCCTTAATTGGCGTTTGTCTTAATGAGGTTTGACTGTATAACAGTCTGCAGAACAAGATAACTCCAGATAATTTGTTTTCTATCGTCATCTGGAAACTTAAGAACATATGTGGAACTCTTTGCTCACAAGCTGAGGACAATTCATCAGAGGGAATATGCGTATGTCGAGTGTTTCTTAAATGGGGTTTTCCTGTATCGAATATTTTCACGGAAAAAGAACACTTTTCGATGAAACAGTCAAAGTCAAAGTAGTTACCATATTCAGCATTAGTGCTAAGATAATGAGCAGACAGGGCTGCAAATGACGAATAAAAGCTGTCGTACTGAGCTTCATGCTGCAGTAGATCTTGTTTACTGAAAAATATTGAAAAGAAAAAGCCAATGCTAGATGATAACATTCAAAGACCTTAAATCCTTACAACGACGTAAAAAAACAAACGTCACAAATTTAATGTAGATGCCATGCAGTGATTTCACACAAACAAAACATTTGTAATTTTTATTTTCCTTCGTAACAACATTTAGCACTAACTACAATAATTTAGAAATATTCCCATCAGAGGCGAAAAATGTGCTAAAGTTATTGGTCAAGAATCATACTTGTCGCATTATAAGATAAAAGCACAGTTCATATACGAAACTGTTCATATGAGATTGAGGCGGTCGTATTGCAGGAGAGAGCTAGTCCACAACTTTATAAATTGAACAATTTCCATTTTGAGAAGAGCCAAGTTTTAATGCTTGGAAAAATTAAGTGACAATTTTCTGTCATTCAGTGAAAACTATGTTAACTTCATTATTATGTCGTTTCACTGAAAATAAAGCTCATTGAGGACAACATACAGTGTAGTTGTGGCACTTGTAAATTAAATTGGAGGTGTGATATGACGATAACTTTCATTTAACGTTCACCCACTTTTCAATGCATGGTAAAATAAAGTGCCAATACTGTCATTCGGCCGAAACTACGGTACGACAGATGTCGTATTTACTGAATTCTAGTATATAGCTTTAAATCGAAAATTAGCATTTTTTTGAGTTGTGTCACTTTTGGAGCGGAGGTGTGATAAATGATTCAGGATCACGATAGATTTAAACCTGAAACCTATTTATTTTTGAGGCTCGCTGTCTTTTTCTTACGACACACGGCGATTTCAATTTGACCCACAATTGCAAGATTTTATCGAAACAACTTGGTCAAATTTCAAAAGTTCACAAATTTGCCGAATGCTGCTTCGATGACTGCGCAACTTGCTAGCAACGAAATGGCAAAATCTGAGTCGAATAATTTAGGAAAAACATCAAAATTACCTTCTCGAGATGGCCTTTACGAGGTCGGGAATATCCGTTTTATTAAACGAGCCGTGCGAAGCCGATAAAATAGGTTTTATGTACGAATTCCAATCCATTGCACCACCGCTGTTTGCTGCCATCTTGAATTCTCTAAATAAAAACAAGCAGGTTTTTTTTTCGACGCGATGCAATGTGGGAAATGGAAGAGTGTGCGATGTTTATGGAAAAGCTCCCCCTGGAGTCTGAGTTTGGTTGAAGTGCCATTCGCAAACTTCAAATCTGAGTACCCCTAATAAACTTAATTGAAAACTATTTTTACAAAACATTATTAATTAGTTTAAAAAATTGGATTTAATTTGGAAAATTGCAATTATTTCAAAGATTAACATTAATTTCAAAAGTAAAATCAATAACAAATATTTCAAAATTTCAAAACAAAATTGACAATTTTTAAAAAAAAAATTTGCTGCTTCAAATATTTTAATTTTTTAAAGTAATGCAGAACAATTGACTGTAATATTTCAAAAATTTACAGTAATTTCAAAACTACGAAATAAATTAGCAAAACCAATTGATGAAATTTTCAAAAACTCTAATGACTTTTAAAAAAAAAAAAACACAAAAAAAAACCAAAAAAAAACCCAGGAGTTTTCTATGTAAATTTTCTAAACATGAAAATCTTTTTATTTTAAATATACGTATATACACTGTATACATTATGCAAATATTGAATTTTATGCAAACAACTAACTACGAAAAATTCCTGTAGACTGGTAAACACACGTGTCTGCAATATTTGTTTGACAACGTCAATATCTCCTTCAAAACAATCTGAGCATATTTATGACAGTTCTTTGTTGCTTGAAATCATTCATTTTTAGAAACAAATCAACGGTAAGTGCGCAAAAAGCCAATTGCAAATGTACGAAACAATAATAGGACGTTTAGCAACATCAATAAGAATCAACTTAATGGTGCGTAAAAAAACGTAGTGTGTATAAAATTCTGAGATAGAGACGTCATTGGAAATGTGCCAAAATATTTTTTCATGGTTATTTTGGCCAAAAATAACAATAAGAAAACGTCCATTTGGCTATTGGTCAATAGCGTCATAGGGCAATTTTTAGAGTGTGGATAAATGATGCTTTTTATGATTAATGATGCTTCATACTGGCCCTCATATCCGAATTCTTAAGAAATCTTTGCCTAGTGGGCGAGCGTACTATATGCCCTTTCCATGAACCATCATTTGGGTTTTATGTCCATTTTGCCAGGAATATACCATTGTTGACAGCTGGCTAGTTTCTGCAACCATGCAATTTGGTTTATGCGAATCATCAGGTTTTGTGCATGCTTGTAATTTGGGAAATTTGGTTTTATTGGATAATATGGCGCAACATCAATTTGCTGCTAAATCAATTTCGTCTTATTTATCCTAGATTGTATAATCGACAAGTTGAACAGGGCTTCAAAGTTTTTATCAATTTCTAGCAAATGTGGGCATAAATTTGACAGTGTTTTGATTTTTCTGGAAATGAAAATAGGTTTTTATGATTATAATGTATCTTTATGAAATTGGCTTTACAGAAACGAGTTTATGAATTTATAGCAATTTTTGAAGAATTTTAGTCAGTATTTTCGTATTTCGATATTTCACATTGATATTTCAATCTATGAAAATAATAATGATAACGAACAAATACAGTACTTTCGAACTCACAATGTGAATTTTTGATGATGTAAAATTTTATGTTAATTATGAAAAGCATATTATTATTGTGATTCACCCACGCAAGTATTTATCCTGATAGAAAAATGTCAACAACAGCGCATTTCTATAGCAAATATATTCAGTTTTTTTATGTTTTCATGATAAAAAAGTTTGAAATTAATATTGGGATACGTAAAATTTTCCACAATAGCGCCTTTTCATTAGCGAAATTGAAGCCGCCATTGTCATTGTGAAAATGAGTTCTTTCTCATCTCCGATGATTGTCCTAGCAAAAAACACCTCATTTATAGTAGAATGCATGTTCATTTCCATAATGAACTCCCATTTCCGGTTTCTTGTCTCAGTTTAAGAGTTCTTTAAAGGAGGAAACGCCGTATATCGACATTTTTATTGCCCGATTTTAAGGGATATCAAAGTACGAAAAATTTGCAAGTTTTCATTCGAAAAAACTTTTGTCAATTTTTTGAACAAAATGAAATTTTGAATATAGTTTTTGAAATAACTGTTCATTGACTTTTAAATTACTGCCAATTTATCAATAACTGTCACATTTTGGAATAATTATCAAATTTTAAAATGGTCGCTAGTTCTCAAAATGCATAGAAAAAAAGTTGATTTTTTTAAAATCATATTTATAGTTTATAAAAACTTCGTCAATTTTTTTTACCTAAACACAAATAACATCAAACAATTGAACCCTACCCCAGAAGGGTGTCTCACCCTTTGGGAGTTATTCTTCTTATTCTTCGTCAATTTTAATGTTAATTTTTTTGTACTTATATTATTATTATATTATATTGTTTTATATTAATGGAATAACTTTCAATTTTTTTAAATGTCTGTTAATTTTTCAAATAACTGCCAATTTTTGAAATAATTGTTAATTTTGTTTTGCGCTAATGGAATTACCGGGTACTTTACATTTTTGAAATAACTGTTAATTATTGAAATTAATATCATTATTTTTATTACAGAAATATATACATAAATAGCTTTTAATTTTTTGAAAATCTGCCAATTTTTGAATTACTGTCATATCTTAAAATAATGGTCAATTTCTTGTATTTTTCCATTAATGTCTATTTTTTTGTCAATTTAATGTCCAATTTTGGAAATAATTTACGATGTTTGAAATACATGTATTTTCATGCTTTATATTTTTTTAATTTAAAAATGTGAAAATCACATTTCCTAGTTTGTAAATTTCGTTAACTGCAGTTGAAAATATTTTATTTTACTGTATGTCTAAAAGAATCTTCGCAAATAATTTCCATAAATATACAGGTACACTCCCTACTTCTTAATAAGAGTTTATCATACTGTAAGTCAAAATCAAGCTATTGGAACACACATGAACGCATTTTGGAACACAATATGCGTTCCAAGGATGAATTATTGTGTTCCATATCAAAAATACGTTCCTAAAATTGGATCAATTCTTTTGTTAAAACGCATTTTTGAAGGAGCACATTCTAGTGCACATAAGTAAACAAACAACGGACGAAAAAGGAACACAATACGCTAATGTTTCTAGGAACATAAAACGCAAAATGCATCAAAACTACGAAAATTGACTTTTAACACTTTCTGAAGGAACAGAAACACATGTATATCTAAAACGGCACATGAAATGGCATGTGAATGCATTCCATTTAAAGTTCCATCTTGTTTTATTCTATTATTGATTAATTTAAAAAATACGGAAAAATACGACAGATTATGAATTTTTTAACTTAACATGTCTACCTTGCATATGTAATGCACCCAAGAAGTGATTCAACCCACTTATGCAGTAAATGACAACGTCAGTTCTTTGATACATGTGCATGAAAGCGGGACAATTCAACAACACACAAATATCGATGAGTGCATGTCATTATCATTTGAAGTAGAATGGTTAGGTTAGTAATGCTAATGTTAGCTTGTTCAGATAGTAATATAATATCAAGTAAACGCTGTCACTTATTAGGAAATTTATATCCTGAAATTTGCTGCAATCAGCATTGTTGTTTGATAATATCCGGTGTTCAATTTTTTTGAATTTTCTTTTATTTCCAGACTAGAAAAGAAAAGAACATTTTCCAGAATATAAAATTATCCTATTCAGTCTGATAATGAGTGATGTATAATGTATCAAAGGTTAAAGAAGTTAATAAATACAGTTTAATAATACAGTTAATAATACAGTTTAAAGAAAATTAATAAATTATTTTATAAAATGGGTGAGTATAAAGTCTGGTTCCATTCGATTATTTGAGATTGTGTTGGAGGTAAAAATCTGAGTTTGTGGTATTATGGTAACATAGGCGGGCGCTATCAAATGATACTATTTCCGGTGATCTTGGAATGTAATTTCAAGGTCATTGCGTACCATCTTCTAAACGGTAATCGTTAGAGCAAAACGTTTAATTAGAAAGTTGTGGGGCATCGTGAAATTAGTTTAATGGGTGCACTTGCGACATTCCATTATCAATTTTGTCGTTTCAAAAACATTTTAGTTTCCTGCATGTTTGCTAACCTGCACAGCAGACGGGAAATGCAGGAATGCTCGACTAGAATATTCGGGGGCAGGGCCAATTGAAACTGGATAAATTACGAAATGGCAACATTTCCAATTACATTCATGTAAAATACATCTTATGGGGTAAAGGTACTGCACTAATCAGTGTTTCTACATTCGTTGTTCACTCAGTTTCAATGCTTAATCTGTGAATTGGCCTACCCCCGAATATTCAAGTACGAGCTTTCCGGCATTACATTTTTGCTGGGCAGGTTAGCAAACATGAAAAAACTAAAATGTTGTTTGGAACGTGAATATTAATAATGGTATGGCGCAAATGCACCCATTAAACTAATTTTACGATGCCCTACAACTTTTTAATTGAACGATTTTCTCTAACTATTACGGTTTAGAAGATAGTAACGTAATGACCTTGAATTAACATTCCAAGGTCACCAAAATACGCTCATTTGATAGCACCCACCTATCTTACCATAATACCACAAACTCAGATTTTTACCTCCAACACAATCCAAATGAAAACATGGAACTATTATAAAAATCACCCGGTATATTGAACAAAAATAAATATCATATATAAATAAAATAGTGTATTGTTATAAAATAGCTTTTTATTACATGTATTTTTCAGTTTTGTGTACAGTGTTTATTGTTTAATGTTTTTACATTATAAATAAATGTTTAAAGTTAAACCATTTGTCTTCATTTTTCTATATAGGAACATATATTTAGGAGCACTTTCCTGGGATATTTGGATAAAAGCACAATTTTAGAACATATGGAAACATATATGGTGTTCCAAAATTGTTACAGGAAAGTGTTCCTAATTTATTTTCTAAGAACACGAAATCTTCATAGCATAGGAACACATTACTAGAAACACAAAATTGAAGCACACAAATATTGTGTTTTTGTGTTTTATTTAAAAAAACTCATTTCCTATTCGTTCATTGTCCCTATAGTTTTGGAACTGAGTTTCCTTTGACATCTCTATTGTTTCTCCTTTAACTGCTTTATTTGCGTTTAATTTCATGTCCCAACGCGCCCTGATTATTGAATTTGGTCAACGAATGATCCTGTTTTGGTCAACTCCGGAAATTAAAACGGGAGTTCTGCCATTGCCACGAGGGTCGCTCAGAAAATCTGTTGCCCAAATTTGCGTTTGCTTGAAGATCTATTAAATTCATCATTTCGAGTTGTATTTTCGAGACGGTCCCTCTTTCTAAATGATGCGTGAATTTGATTACCTTTCTCAAGGTCGTGTAATTCATTATGAGATTTTAGTGGAAAATTTGGAACATTTCTCAATAAGCAATTTTATTAGCTCGAAGCAATCGTAAAAGAATGGACAATTTTTGATGTTATTAAATACATATTGATTATCATTAATTTTATTAAATTATTATTAAATGTATATTACATTTATGTTCAACATTATTGTTTTAATAAATCCATTATATCAAAACACGATGTATTTTCTTCCAAAAAATTACTTTTTGTAATTTACACGACTTTCTTCACACAAAAAATGACAATTTCCGTAAATTATTCAATGCTTTTTTTAAATATACGTGAATTTTTCCAACAAAAAAATCATAATGAAATAATAAACTGACCCAGTTATTTACATATTTATGTTCGCTAAATTATTTTTGAAATTGTATAGTATTTATGAGAATGTCATAAATAGGCTACAGATTTGAATTGAAATTGATTTGAATGAAGAAATCAACACCTTTACATGTATATATATATTTTTTGCGAGCAATGTAGGTATAATATTGAATGTAAAGCTATTCACTAAATTGTACGTAGGTAGAGTCAGAATCGACTTCCTGTCGTCTCTCAGTTAAATTATACACAAAAATGGGTTAAGTTTTTCCACGAAATATGAAAAACACAGATAAAAATAAAACGACGAATGTCTGGTTAATAACCTCTAACGACCAATCCTCAAAACTTTATTCACAATTTTTTCTAAATTGTCAGTGAAATTTTTGAAAATTTCGTGTTTCGAAAACTCGTGTTCATCCGTTCAACAAATTCTGACGTCACTATGGGAACAAAGAGGTAAAGTTTGTTGCTTATGGAGGATCCTATTGTTAATCTAGCCCTCGAGCATGCGGAGATGACCCTGGATGACCACACGTCCATTAGCATCTCGATCTAATACGTCCGCGTTAAAAGCATTCTGTCCAGTTTAAGCTTGACCTTTCAAGGCCTTCATCATCCTCAGATAATCAATCCTAGCTTTTGCTGCATTTTTTCGCATTTTGGCTGTAATCTAGACACGCGAAGCACTTTCTGCTTAGTATTAAATAACTTAAAAGAAAATGCAGAAAGGGCATCTATCATCTTGTCCGACATAAATGATAAGAAACAACGTTTAGATTTTTTTTGGACCATTTTGGGAATTGAACGTGTCAATGTCGCCACATTCTTAAATTTGTTTCGAAAATTGGGAAAAACTTTTTTAAAGATGGAGGATATTGTGAAACAAAGTACAAGTACATGTATATGGGTGGGAGCACGTCATTGAGACTTTTAAATTAAGAAATTTACTAACCGACCACTGGCGCCACCGAGCGGGCTAACAAGTGCTAATTGAAAACGCATTAGCACTTGTTAGCCCGCTGGGTGGCGCCAGTGGCGGGTAAGTAAATTTCTTAATTTAAAAGTCTCGATGCGCTCCCATGGCACCCTAAGACTATAATTTGTAGCACATCCTTTAAGATGGGTACTCACTATAGAAGTCGCTCCCAAGGCGTATAAACACGATTTTGCATGCACCAAATTGAAATAATCTATTGTGATTTACTACCCTGCCCTACATCCCGACCCTTTAGAGGAGTTCAATTTTCAAGTACAAATTCCCCAGTAAAAAGCGTTACAAACGATGCAATTAACATCCCGAAACTTATTTCCAGATATATTTTTGCTTGATATATTTCCCCTTTGGTTTGGAAAATTTCCATCGCAAATATACATATACGTGTATTTCCAGAATAGAAAATGATCCTAGCAACTTATTTCTGGCAAGAAACTGACGTCATAGGGTTTACAGTCATGCAATTTTTTTTTCTTCATTGGATAGCAAATACATTGTACGTTATATTCTGATCTGAAGTTCAGAAGTCAGGTTACCCACTTTACCCTGTGCTGGCATATACTGTAGGGATATATTCTGAAAATATCGCTCCATTTGTGCAGCAACAAGACATTGTTGCTACAAGTACATTGTTGAAATAACTTTCCATCAATTTCTCGCAATTTATTTCCGGATATAACTTTCCTAGCATTTGCTACAATGGTTGAGTTCATGATTTCGGCTCTGTCCCCCACAATTGGGCCACAAACGCTGCACAAACCCCATCCTTTCGGACGTCCATTCCTGATCTACAGTGTTGGGCAAAAATTATTCGCAACTAATAGTTTCAAACTACAATTATATCACTGGAGTGGAAGTTGCAACTAACAACTAAAACTGTAGTTCTTTATTACTGGTACTTAACTAATTTTTGTAACTTTTTTAATTGTAGTTGCAAGAGCAACTAAACTATATTTTAGTTGAAAAAAATTAGTTGTACTGGCAACTAACCATTACTTAGTTTATTCGTAGTTAAACTAATAGCAACAACAACAAAATATTTAAATGACATTGAAAAAAATGTTAGTTATTAGTTGCTCAATATTAGTTTAACTACGAATAAACTAATCGTTGTTAGTTTTCCTCGCAACAATTTTGTTCTCAACTAAATAGTTTTAGTAGCTCTTCCAACTACGAATAAAAAAGTTGTAAAAAATTAGTTGCGTGCTAGCGAATAAGACATAAATACAGTAAAACCTGTTAAGAGTGACCACCAAAAAAAAATGGTATGTTGGTCACTGTACACAAGTGGTCACTCTTAACAGGTTTTACT
>JAQGAO010003238.1:0-17484 GCA_034697705.1 Ommatoiulus sabulosus | reverse complement strand
TTTTTCATTTCCGCAAACCAGCATTCCTATTTTTCTCCTCATTCCCGCTATAATCCTGTGTTCGCATTTTACCCCATTTCCACTATGCAGTGTTCCTATTTTTCCAACATTTCCGCTATCCAGTATCCCTATTCTTTCCTAATCTAGCAATTTTATTTCCCCCCTATTCCCACAAATCTGCATGGAGAAATTTGCATATTACGTGCGAAAAAAACTCTAGAACATTCAGGAATGTTAGCGCCAAAATGGCGTCCAATAAATCCGTTAAAAAAGAAACAGGTATGAGTTTCACTGTCCAGTGATTTTTAGTTTAAACGAGTTATGTCCATTTTAACTATAGATTAAAGTTTACGTGGAATATAATATTGAAAAGAAAAAACTATCAACGAATAAACATATTACAAAAAAAAAAATTGTGTGGAAAGCGCCATTTTGGCGCGCGAGACTTCAGTCTCGCAACCGACGAGATTATGACATTCGAAAAAATCCTGGTAAGAAATCAAGACGTGAACAAAGCCACAAAAAATTACAAAAATTAAACTTACTATTAAAATTAAAATCCATCCGAAAACCGCGCACGGACTAGCAGGCGTCATATATCACGCGACTTGGGCGCAATACCCTTCCAAAAGTTTAAAAAAAAAACTTTTTCAGCTGCTGACTGAAAAACATGACGATGTTCGCACCTTGACGATCGACGAACGAATGAACGAGTTTTTGATCGGAAGCGGAAGACGCTAGCGCCGGAAGTGTAAACAAACACGACGGAAACACGCAGCAACAACAACAACAAAAACCACCGAAAAACGAGATTAACAAAAAAAACCAAGGAAACTGGGAACGAGGCTTTCGTTTTTGAAAAATGGAACAGAATGATGGAATGCGTGCGCGCGCGAGGGAGGGTCGCTCGGAAAATACTGTCGGTTCGGTGAAAAGCAAAGATAAAATGGTCAAAGACGGAATATTCGATCAATTTGAGTTCCACTTCCTCTATCAGAGTTCCCCCAGGAATTTCATTTTCAACTTCCCTGATTTTTCCCTGACATTTCCAGGTTTTAAAAAAAATTCCCTGACTAATGACAACGTGAAAAATTTATATTTTCCAAAATTGACACTGGAAAATATTTTTTTAAAAATTTACTAACGACAATTTTAATTGAAAATTAGCGTAGAATTTTTTTTAAAAATTAAAAAAAAAATTCCATGAAAATTTTTTGAAATGGAAAATTTTGTATTCGGAAAATGTTCAAAATTTGTGCTCGGGAAAAGTGGGAAATTTGGCAATTTTGTCCTCGGAAATTGTTGCAAATTTCTGCTCGGAAAACGTGGAAAATGTGGCAAATTTCTGCTCGGAAAATGTTGCAAATTTCTACTCTGAAAACGGGCCCTGGGCTGGGCTACTCGTAGAAGCATTAATTTTGGATCGCCATGACTGCGTTGAATTTCCCTGACTTTTTCAAAATAAACCATTCTTCCCTGACTTTACCAGGTTATTTTCAAGTTCCCTGACTTTTCCAGGTCTGGGGGAACCCTGGGATGTTTCATACATAAAAGACAGAGAAAGCAACCATGACATTGAAATTAAGCACGTGACGTATACATATCAGAACGCGAGAACGGAACAATGGAAAAGATCATGGCATTTCTTTGTAAGAAACGTACAACGTAAATTAAAAATGGCATCCAAAGAACGCGGCTTTCTATATCAGAACGCGTGCAAAAATGGCGAACAAAAAAGTGGCGTTCTAAAACTGACGTGAGTGGAACGTGCTTTAATTTATGGACGACCCACGACATCCATCTTTTTTTCTCATGCCAATTTCAACAAATGAAAAAAAAAATTGATGTCATACGTTTGTCATACGTCTCAAACAATTTTTACACGTAAAATACTTGGGATATATATATATGTAAAACAATTAATGTACGCTAATGTAAAAAACACGATTGCTGCATCTAAAATATATGCATTCGACATGTAAATACATTTTTTACTAACCATGTTACGTGTAATTTGATGTTACATTATATATTATATCCACATTTAGGTTTTCTAGCTAATACGTCAAATGTAAATGTATGGCCAATGTAAATAAAACAAAAGTAATGACTAATTTGGTTAGTCATTAGTCACGGCTTTTCCGAATGATGATTGATTCGTCGTTATAACTAGACTAACATTCGTTAGTCATTATAGTCGTATATGCAACGACTCACTTCTAACGGAACTGGGAAACTAAGCATTCGACCATTCATCAAATATTTTTTTTTAAATTTTTCAAATTCTCGACAATTTATCAAACTTTACAAACTTTTTGCTAATTTCCCGCAAGTTTGTTAATTTTCCGTCAATTTTTATAATATTCGATAATTATCCAATCTTAACAATTGATGATTTAAAATATCATTTTGTAGCCTAACGCTTGTAGGCAAACATTCGGTATTCAATCCCTCGGGCTCAGCCCATATGGAAAAAATAAACCTATTTCTTATATATGGAAAATATACTGAAATTGGCCCAATTCCATATATATTCCATATATTGCACATATATTATATTTTCGACCAATATATGGATGTGTTGCTGAGAGCCTGAGATCAGTATGCTACTGATATAAAAAAGTATACTGATCTTTCAACCAGAAATATCCATTCCCTTTTATCGTTTGCACATTATTCTACTATACTGCAGTAGAAAAGAACGCGAGGAAGTATTCAGTCTAGCCGAATGCCCAAATTATGTAGAAACAGTTGAGGATCATTCCCGTATGCACGGACATTGAAAGTGCTAATGAACATAACGAAAAGCTATTAGAAGCCCTACTTCCTAATGCAATCGTCGAAGAAATTTTAAAAGAAATGCTCTATTTGGGGGCGACTTTACGTTTTTGGTAAGCACATTAAAACTACTCCACCTGTAGAATTAAGCATGCATGCGTGTCAAAATTAGCCTTACAGATTAAGGACCATCCTCTAGAGTCCAACTTTTGGTTACATCCGTGACCCAACTGACAGACTGACCATTGGTCAAAGTACAAATTAGGCTGACCAAAAGATCATTCTGTACAATTTTCGCCACATTTGTAACCACCTGACCAACCGACCAAATTTGGCAACTGACCGACTGACCATCCACCGAGACAAACTTTAGCCACATTTCGCTTCGACGTTCATATATATTTTTAACTCTTTATACGCGTGAGTTTCTCGAGTAAATAAACTTTTTTAAGTAATCGTTTTTGCGAGTTTTATTTCATTTTTAGCCATTTTAAGGGCGTTTTGAGAGCTAAATATGTTAGATGTTTCAACATTTCTTGTATAGTTTTGTAAGAAAACATTGGGATTTCAAACATCTTTTTCAGCATTTTCATCAACTTTTTTAGCTCGGGAGACGCAATTTGATGACTCTTTGAACCAATTAAGATTTCTTTTGTTTTTCATATTTAGTGAGTGCGCATGCGCGAAAGACAAAGCGCCACCGAGGGGCGAAAAAGGCGAGCCTTAAAAATGGGCAAAATGTGGCGCAATCCAGTGCCACTCAAGAGGACTATTATTATTATTATTATTATTATTATTATTACAACAATTAAAGCGACAGAGTGTCCAGTTATTATTATTATTACAACAATTAAAGGACAGAGTGTCCAGTTTTTGAAGTGTTTCTATTATTATTTAGGAAATAGCCACTGTAAAAACCGACCAGTTTTTGCGGGATAAATTCGACACGAAATGGCTAAAAAGCGTCATTTTTTTTCATCCAAATTCCCCGAGATAAACTAAATGGTTCCGAGTCCACCATAGAACCTTTCATGTATACACGAGTTTAAAGTTCAACTGATTTATTTTGTCTTACCTTAAATAAATTCCTTTAACATTTCCTTCGAATTCGAAGGATACATTATTTTCATCTCAGTTTTCTAAAATAAAGTCGATTACTTTTTCGATTATTTTTCATTTAAAGAAAAATCAAAAACAACGCGCACAAAAAACAGCTGACTGCCGCCATTGCTGAACCGGAAGGAACGGCGGAACGAGAATTCAGGGCGTGGACACGTCGCGCCACCTGTTGCTAATTTCTGCAATTTAAAAAAGGCGCCTTTATTTGAAAATATCCCAGTTGAAAAAAACGTTCAATTTTATAGAACGCGACCTTCTACTAGAAATGGAACGGAAAATTTTAAAATAAACAATTTCAAAAGTTGTTCTATTTCATGGTACTAATAGCGAAAAATGCAACGAGAAAACCTGTAAAATCTGGCCAATTTAAGAGAGTGTCCAATTTCTAAGGTTTTAAAGTAAGTTTAAATTATGGATTGTAACACCAAAAAATCCTAATAAAAAAAAAACTAACATTTTTCCAATTTATAGTCTTAGTCTGAGCGAGACGTTCTAGAAATGGAATGAAAATTTTTTAAAAATTGGAACGACTTTTGAATTTTTGAACGAAACCTTCTAGAAATGGAATAAGAAAATTTTTAAAAATTGGAACGACTTTTGAATTTGTGAACGAAACCTTCTAGAAATGGAATGGAAAAATTTTAAAAATTGGAACGACTTTTGAATTTTTGAACGAAACCTTCTAGAAATGGAATAGAAAATTTTTAAAAATTGGAACGACTTTTGAATTTTTGAACGAAACCTTCAAGAAATGGAATGGAAAATTTTTAAAAATTTGAACGACTTTTGAATTTTTGAACGAAACCTTCTAGAAATGGAATGGGAAAATTTTTAAAAATTGGAACGACTTTTGAATTTGTGAACGAAACCTTCTAGAAATGGAATGGGAAATTTTAAAAATTGGAACGACTTTCGAATTTTTGAACGAAACCTTCTAGAAATGGAATGAAAAATTTTTAAAAATTGGAACGACTTTTGAATTTTTGAACGAAACATTCTAGAAATGGAAGATTTCTTTTAAAAAAAATAATGAAAAGTCGTTTCATTTCATGGAATTAATTTTGGAATAAAATTCAAAAATCGCTCAAATTGTGACGACTTTTGAACTTTTGAACGAAACATTCTAGAAATGAAATGGACAATCTATATACAGTATATAAAAATCAAAATTCTGTTTGTTTGTTTGTCTGTCCTTTATGCGCTCTTAAACCACTCATCCATTGCCATGAAACTTTCTGGACTTATTGTTACCACTTCCGCGCTTCTTACTGCGTTATTAAAACCGTTTTCCGACTTCTACTTTTTTAAATTAATTTTTTTAATTTGTACGCATTCAAATAAAATTCAAAAGGCTCAGCATGGGCACGGTTGCATGTGTTTTATAAATTGAAAAAGTCAGTAAACAGCTAGGGTAGCTCCAGTCCTGGAAAATTCAGAGAACGTAAAAGCTCAGAGTTCATTTGCAAATTTTCACATTTTCCCCGTACAAATTTGCAAAATTTTCACTTTTCTCGCAAAATTTTCAACCTTTTCCGAGGTCATCTTTGCAAATTTTTTCACGTTTTCTCGAGGACAAATTTTAAAAAAATTTCCAAGTTTTCCCAAGGACAAATTTACAACATTTTCCGCGTTTTCCCCAAGTACAAATCTTCAACATTTTCAAATGTGTCGAGTACACATTTGTAAAATTTTCAACAGTTTCCGAGGAGAAATTTGTAAAGTTTCCAAAAGATTCTGGGGACAACCATGCAAAATTCTCACCTTTTTCAGAGGGCAAAATTTACGTTTTCCGAGTGCAAATTTGTAAAACTTTAAAAATTTTCCAAATACAATGTTTTTTAAGTTTCGGACGTAAGAATAGAAGGAAGGGGGGAGTCCAATTTTGGGCAAATTTTGAGGACGACCTTTTTGAATGGCCCCTAAGAGGTGGAGCTTTCCACTCGTGGCTTTGTCATATCGGCACTCAAAAAGTTTCGAATTTGGGAACATTTTGGTTTTCGGATTGGAAATTTTCATCCGATACACGATTTGCTCTTAGTGTAACGCTCGTATATCGACTCGAAGATTTTACCCTTGACAACTCATAGATTCTTTTTCTTTTCTTTTCTTTGTTTCGGGTCCTTTTGTTTAGTCAAACAGATAGTAACAATGCAGTTACATGTACCTGGTTTCTGGGACTTTTTTAATCATGAGGCTATTTCTTTCGGCTTCAATTCCCTTGTTTTGATCTTCTAGTGAATCATTTCGATTACTTTAACCGTTACTTTGGCAACCTCAGCTTTGCCAATCGCTATTTTCCAGCTGATATTTTGTCCAATGAAATTTAATCAGAAACTTAATACATTTTTTATTACATCGTTTAATGGAAAGGCATATCTACATTGGAATCTTTCTATACGATATTTCGGTTGAATCGATCATGGCTTAAGCAGTGCAATTAATATTAGCGAGAAACTCTTCTAAATAAAATTCTTTATCACTAATATATTCAATTTTTTTTTCACATTTCGTTTTTCACATTTCGTTTTTTTTTTTTTTTTTTTTTTGACGTTCTGAAATTTCCGTTTGCATGGTTGTCATTTTCATATGAAATGTTTTTTATCATTCAAACCATGAGAAGCATGGATCGTACTACATAAGCCACTTTCTTTGAAACTGTGCGAGTATTCTTAGGCCGTGTATGAATCAACCAAGCACTATTGTAATACTTTAACGTTATTATGCAAATATTAATCGTAATGCATTTTTCATTCGATAAATCAAAAGCACTTGCCTGGATTTGACTTTTGATTTATGCCATCAAAACTGCAGGGCGAATTATAAAAATAATGCTCCCACGAGAGGGTGGCATCTGGTGAATTAATAATATTTGTAGAAACGATCGACAGCCACTCTGAATTAGCATAACACTTAGTATTACTCACAGTATATTGAATTATTTATTTTTATACTTTGCTGCCTAAAGATATACCGTTCTATATGTTGAATATAAATTATGGTAAAAATGATTTCAGCAGGCTACCTTAGGCATTCATATATGACAAAAAGTACGATTAATCTTGAAAAGGACTGAAGGAAATTAAACTTCTCCACTTTCTTGTAGACGTTAACGTTTTTTTTTACAGAAACGCATTTCTTTTTAAAGTTAGAAGGTGACGTTTTGACTTAATGTCTTTTCAGACGCTCGAATGCCATTAAAGGTACTACATATACCGTACATGCATGTTCAAGAACGTATTTCATGCTACAGCGGTGTTATGTAAGAATGTGTTCACTGCATGTGATAAATAACAGATTATCAATCCATCATACTTTAACCATGATCCATTGATTTCGAAGCAGTAGCAGACGCCTGCGCAGAATAGACCCAGTTTTGTACCAGATTGCATAATATGTTGAAGCCAATACCATTATTTTTGTCTGTCAATATTATAGTATTCGATAAGTAGTCCATTGACTGTAAATTAGATACACTGTATAATAGAAACATTATTTCGAATGCACCGTTACTCAATTTACCAGCTTTGATCCATAGAAATCCAAGACATTTCCCCAAATATGCTTTCCAATTCAAGCAGCTGCATTTCATAAAAAGCGCATAATTGCATATATACTGTATAATCCAATATTTGAATAGAAGCAAAGTTAAATATTTACCTTTCGAAGAATGGGCGCTAATCTCAGACCTCGCGCATCTTTGGTAATATTCTTGAAAAACTGACGAGTCGACTCTCGTAAACGCAAATCTTGAACAACTTATGTTCAGAAACTTTTCGTTGTGATAAAGGTAAGGTAGTATATTGATTGTTGTTGTTAGTCTCGTTGGCTTAGCAATGCTAATTTCAAAACTCATCTGTTTCATTTATCTGACGCATTGTCACATAACAACAGTTCGATAATATTTGCATTAACGATAAATGTTTTAATTTCTGAAAAGATTTTGAAAGATTTTGAAAATACACTCAAATACGCAGTACTCAAATAGACGAACTAATTTGAGCCAAACTGCAATGTCGACCTTTATGAACGGCCCATCAAAAACAAGCTTTATCTTATATTAATTTGCCTAATAACTGCCACAAGTAGTTCTGACCCACGTTTTCAAAGTTCACTTTTGCAATGACCTCTGCAGTTGGTCAAGCCAATCAGAGCTCCATTTTCAAAGGAGGTCAGCATAAGTGCTATGATCGTTTTTAAAAGGTCGGCATTGCAGTTCCGCTGAAATATACTAGTAGTTTGTCTGTTTGAGTACCGCTAATGAAAGAATCTTTGCACGCATGGTTTTTCTAGCGATTATAATGAAGGGTACTCAGGCAGAAGATTCGCGAATAGCACGTTGACTGTTGTGAAATCACGTGTGCAAAATCGACACGCCTAGCTATTACATCTTATACATGCCATTCGCCATACTCGTGCCAACTTTGATTGTTATAGGAATGTTTATTATATTAACTCTCGCTATTTGTCTTATCATCGCAGGTGGGAGCTGCTTGAAATGCTTGCAGTGCAGCAATAGTATTGATCGCGATTGTTTCGATGGAACAAGTTTGGCCAAAGAATGTCCCAACAAGAATCATACATTTTGCATAACATTCAGCGGCTACGTGAAAGAAAGTAAGTCCTTGTTGCTCTCATTTTTCAGCTTGTTCTTGCCCTTTAATGTGGTCTTATTGCTCTGGTTCGTTGCCTGTAGAACGACTCTTTATTGGTTTAGAATTCCCAGCAGTGTGTATATGTAGACATGATGCGCGATGGACAGTTTAGGCTCGAATTGCCCTTATTTATGCCTGCGCTCATTTGCGGATACTATTACCCACCCCATGGCGCATGCAACGAGATAACAGGCGAATTTCATGTCACGCCATCTCTTCCTGAGTGATCACTTTAATCCCTTATTACCTTCTATTGAAAGCTCAGAACAACGTGGAATCTGCGAGGAAATTCGGGTATTGGGGACATGTAACGTACAGACATTATCAGGTAGCAATCATGGAAAGAATGATGCGCTATTTATTTTCTGTCATGAATTTCTTTTGTAAGTTGAGAGCCTGGACGACAACAAAGTACAGTAATTTCTGGAGAGCTCGATTGGCAATATTGATTTTGTCAGGAGGCCTGGAGGCGGTACATACACATTCTGATATATAGTGCCATGGCGCATTTTGTTTTGAAAATTGAAAACAGAATGATGGTAGATGGCACGTGAGCGTAAACAGCCCACGTTACGTGTCATGAATGTATGCGCACGAGGGAAACTACTGGGCTGATTAAGGATGAAATGGTGCATGTCGCTCTGTTGTCATTTTATTTGATGGCATGGTCTCTGGTGACTGTTCAAGTAATGAATTAGAGGCTGGAGCGCATATATCAAAAAAGTAAGGCCACTTCCGTAACATCTATTTATCATGTTAATTTGCTTAATTTTCATTGTCATTTTTTTTTATTCATGTCATTGTATTAAGTTCCTTTTCCCTAACGTACAGGAGTAACAGAATTTATAATTTAACTATAGTTTTCAAGGACCGGCTTAAACATGCACTTTCAACAATAATCCTGATGTCATCATGTATCGATTTTTTCAAAACAAATAACGTTGTTAACGATGTTTATTTTATTCCTAATCTTTGATCGATTTGGGAAGCTTTAAAGTCAATAAAAGGAAGCAGCAAGCGCATAACTGTACTTTGGATGATATTTGAGTTCTTGTTTCGATACTTTTTGAATTCCAAATCTCGTAAAAGCTCGACTGACTTTGCTTTTCAGAGTACGCCGTTTCTGGTGTAACGAAGTAACAAAGCACTTCAACTTTTTCTTCAAGAAAACACGTCTACAACGAAACGCACTGAATCCAGTCCTTGTATTATGATGTTATTGTTGCTTAATCCAGTGCAAGGATCCAATATTGCACAACCTAGTCCTCACAGTGCAGCCACAAATTCCTTCTGCAAAAAACGAGTCTGGTCGTGAGGCCAACGTTCGCAGGACAATTGTTAGCAACAAATTTCAAAATAGGATAAATGAGCAATTTTTTCTACCAATTTTATGTCGTAACGAAGTAACAAAGCGCTTCGACCTTTTCTTTTTTTTAAAAAAAAAGTATAAATGATCCGCATTTTTTCTACCAATTTTCTGGAGTTTTCAATTTTCAATGAAATCTTTTCAGAGCTGTAGTTCTTTGGGTTCACAATACCTCGAATTCCTTTTTCCCTTGCCTGCACAAAGAGGTACACGTACTCTGTCCGTCCATTCGCTTAATCCCTCTGACGTCCTCAGGGACCATTCATTAATCACATGCTTTAGTGAATAAGATATAAATATTACATAAAAAGCGAGAAAAAAAATGAAAGCACATCGTGCGAATATCATTTCAAATCTCAATCGGTTATAACCCTTCCTTCCCGTTTCCTAACAGTGATCTTTCATTGGTCCTCGACTTGACCTCTTTTCAAGGAACGACTGTCATAAAGTACATGTTGTTATACAGTACATGCGGAATACGTATTCGGAGAAAATGCAGGATAATTTAGATTTCTGGGCGAAACGAGTGTAAGTGCTTACGCATGGCCGATCTGCAAATCTACAATTGCAGATGCAACTCAATTTTTTGATCAAACAGAAAGGGAAGTGGATCAATCTGCTTTTTTTTTTCCAAGACTGCGCCAACACATCTTTAGGAAGCTCGACATAAGGTGCCATCACTGGCCAATGGCGATCAATACTTGGTGCTAACTCGAGGAAATTGGCTTATGCGTTGCATGTTCGCTGATCATTTGCTTGACACCCCACCCACTCCATGCACATTCTAAACTGAAGGTTAAATGGATGACTTGTTCTTGTTTGCTTTCAGCGGGGATGCATCGGCTATTTCGCAACTGTACTCCAAGCAATTTGACCAGTGAATGTCTCACTCTTCCTCTGGAGGAGCCACGTTTTAACCTTAATGGCGCCCAAATGAAAGTGTGCTACTACACGTGCGATACGGACGGATGTAACACTGACGTTCATGACCAGGCAGCGAACTTGCATTGTTTTTCACAACTCCTTGTCCTGATCAACTTTCTGTTCGTTTGTGCTGCATTTTTCTCCTATACTGACTGATGATGACAATCGCGCGTTGTAGCAATTAACTCGACAGAAACATGTACTTGATGACTTCATTGAGACGACGCAACACGGACTACGCGATTACTTCTGAGTTTATAGAAAAAAAAAGCTCAACATATAGATTGCGTGCCACCGGTCATAAAAAACTTTTTCCAAGTTTTTCGCAATACTCCTACACGTCTCGTTTACGCTGGATAAACCTCGTTTTATGATGCGAAAGTCACGAACTTTTGCAAGAATAGCTTAGAAAATCCACGACGACAATATCACGCAAAAGATAATCATATCTGGGATTCGAGGCAAAGTCTTATCTGGCAATTGCTCGAATGACACGCCATATATCCATACGTTAATTCTGCCTATATAGTTGAAAACCTGTAATTTGTATGTGGAAAGGCTGTATTTTTCTCGCCCATTTTCTACCATGTTCTAACCCTTGCTCTTAAATCGCACACTTACTCGTAGTTATCATAAGCTCGCAGAATTTGGTGCATGCACGGTTCCGAGAAAGGCAATTTTTGGTGATGTTTTAATATATATTCCGTTTGTTCCGCACGAGTAAAGGCGGTATTCCTTTCGGTTAGCCTGGGAAAAAAAACCATTTGTAATTCTATCGATTGAAATTTTTTTTATTATTATTATTCTAGAGCATGTCATGTCACTCTGGCAATAATTGCAATCTAATTTCTGTGCACTGTCACTATGAAGCCATTCCACTTGCGAGCTGAAAGAGAAAATAACCCTGCAGCGCTTTTTTTCTTCTCTATTTCTGCTGCATTCTTAAAAAAATAGATACGTTTGCTTTTATTAATCGATAACGTGACATGTTATTCGATAGTTTTTTTTCTCTTCATGCAGTTATTGACCGAAACGTACATCTTGAACGTCTCACGAATTAGTAAAAATAACACCGTGTGCCAATCCTTTTCGAGTTGCTTGAAACCTGTGAACGCCATTTTGATAAACGTATTGTTGAGTAGTATTTTTATCGAATACCGACGTTGCCCGTAAAGAAAATTAAAAAAGAGAGACTATGTAGTGACACGGTTTTCGAGTATGTGGGTGATTCAACAGGCGATCCAACAGTTTCATTGCCATAAGGTTTGACAATAAAAAGAATTTTGCTGGAAATGTGGTAAATCTTGGGATGTGGTTCGAGGATTTTCCACGCATTTCCCTCTTTGGAAAGGTCGCAATCACATGACCATGCATTGATCGTGTGGTTTGTATCAACTCGTGGATACAGGTTGCCATGTACTCTTGCGCGACTTCAGCTTTATAACCCGTCGCCTTGAACCGCCAAACTTTGTAAACGACACAGTGAAACATTTTCTTTCTCCACGCTTCAGTGTAAAACAAATCAAATACATGTGTATGGTACATGTTAAAGCAGATGAAAAAAACACCTGTAAATGTATCGTTTGTTCAATTTCTTTCTTGTGATCAGAGTTCAGAAAGCTGCAGAGAACAAAGTTCAATTGAAATAAAATTAAGAAAATGATTCCTTCCTATTTATTGCTTTTTAACATGCAGTTAAACTGGCTGTCTCGTAAACAAAAATGAGGTGCAAACCTCAAACTTAGGTTAAACCAGCTACAGTATTTGGGTTACCAAAAATGGTTTAGTAATCAGTGGATTTCTTTACTCTTTGGGTCAACCTGTGAACCTAACCCTGACTCTCCAAAATTGGTGTTTTAGGGTCAGGAGAACTGGTTTACATCTCAATATGGCGACCTCTAATGGTGAAATTGAAAATCATTATTTCCCGTGCTTTTCAATTCAAAGTAGCCAATGAAATCTTTTCATTGGAAAGGCTGACTCTAGGTTTTGGTTCAGCTTCGGAGTTAACCTAAAGGCTGTGTTCACTACGCGACTGGTTTTCCGGTACCGGAAACTGTGTAGCTTAGTGGTATGCGTCTGCAATACCACTACGCGACACAGTTTCCTGTTACCGTAAAACCAGTCGCGTAGTGAGCACAGCCTATGGGTGGGAGCACTTTGGCACTTATTCATGTGATTTGTTTACTTATTTTGAACCAGTGTCGCGTAGTGGTACTGCAGATTCATACCACTAGGCGATACTGGTTTTTAAGTTAATGAAATAAGTGTCAACGTGCTCGTACCCAAAGTCATGAAACTTAAAACTTTCTTTTCAATGGTTACTACTGTAAGCCCTGACTCTCAACGCTAACCCATAACTTTGGTTTACGTGATCTTAGGTTATGGGGTGGGTTAAACCTCTTTGGTTACTGCTACGGTAAGCCGTAACCTCCTTCTGGTGACTACAAGTATATTCTACTACACTGTATATAAATGTGACTAAAGGTTCACAAAAACTTGTCTTATTTATGCAGAATAACGTTTTTCTTGTTCAAAGTTTTCGAGCTTTATTGTGACATTTCTAAAATTGCTACATTAAATACAGGACCTCATTGGTCATTGTTGCAAATGACATGAAGGAACATTGCCCATCGATGGTGTTCCTTTTGACTTGATTGTTTACATATTTGAGACCACTCGATGTATGCACAGCACAAATTAATTTCCATGAATGTACAAATGCAGTCATTAAATTGTTTTTAAATAAGACAGTTTTCTCTGATTTGAGTTGACCTTGGGTTACCTGAATTGGGTCAATCGACGCGACGGTCAGATGTCTTGACCCTTTTTTCATGACCTCCAGAGTCCAGACATTGTTCCCATTTCATGTCGATATTAAAGCGTGAAAGTCGTTAGCGTCAAAGATGTCCTAAATCTCTAAACAGGTGAAAATCTTTCCGGGCCATGGTTGATATACCGTGCAAGGAGACCAGGTTATTTTTCCGATCCTCCTATAGTTTTGATTGTTGTAATCAGCTGATTGCCCTATAAGCCGAGCGAGATTACTGTATACTGTAGGTCACAGATGGCGTTTATTGTTTAGTCCCCTTGTAATAATATTAAATCATACAAAAAAATAAAAGAAAACATCCTCTTGAAGGATCCATTATTTCTCCTACATTTCGTCAAATTTGCCGCTTTTTTTTACACTTTGTGGTATCCTAAAATGTCACGACCACATTAAATTGAATTTATCACTTCATTTCCCCAATGTTGACCGTCTTGAGTTGTCTTGTTTTATTTGCGGCTTCATAAGAATTCCTTGAAAATAGGATGGAATTTAAAGCAGATTTTCAAATACGCTGAAGATAATCATATATTATAAGTAAATTGCTTCTAGCATGGTTTCTTGTGTTACCTATAGTACATGTACTAGTAGGTGAAGTACAACGTACTGTATAGTATGGACATTTTTTGCCGAAAAGTATTTCTAAACATTGTCGTAGACAAGGTCACAAGGGGGACCCTCTTAAACAAACATATATACTAAAATGCATTCGTTGAATTCGAACCTAGTTTTATATTCTTAAAATTGAACGAGAAAATTGCTCGAGTGGGGAAATGTTTTTATCAAAAACTAGTGTCAACTGTCGTTCACTTACAGTACTCCAGTCAACTAGTTTTTTTCCGTTCACTCAATCATACATTATCATGTGGTACGCTTCACTGGTTCTGGTGGTTTCAACATCAAAGGTGTCGGCCCGAAGTGATCCTATTGGTCATTTCGTATACTGTGACCATTACTGGTATTACTGCAGTATTTTAAGTGCCTGCTAGCCGAGTAGATAGTCATTCGTGAGTCCAATATCAGCTAGGTAAGGACGTGCCATTTAGGACATTGTATCATTTAGCATTTCTCCAATTTTCATTTCAAATTCGCTAAATTTGTTAAAGATTGCTTCAACATCAATTTTATCATCAAGGCTTGAATTTCAAAATTTTCAGTCGGTACGGTCACATTGGATGCTACGAATAGGACGCGGTGGCAAATCCATGCACGTTTTTGTTTTTTGAACACACAGTTGATTAACCGGAAAAAAAGAAATTATCAGCGGGCATGAAGTGGAAATCCCACTGTTATTATTCATTTCAGAATGTCAGACGATAGTGTCACAACGCCTGAAGAAATGGAATTCATAACAAAAGTAGACACTGTGCTTGATTCTGTGGAAGCCCTAGCCAGTTACGCGGGAAAAGCCAAGGATAAATTAGAAGATTTTCAAGTGCCAGAATCGATGATCGAAGAGAAGGTCAAAGATGCTATTAAGCAGATTGAAGTAAATATATACAGTATTATTTTTATTTTTAATTTCACTTTATGAGGCCCGTGGCCAATATTGAGAAAAATTAAAGCGAGATATACTATATACGGTACGTTTGCTTACAGAATCTCGAGGCACAATTAAGCATGACAGTTTTTAAGGATACTGAAGCGGATGTAAAAGAGGTAATCGCTGAACTTGAGATATCTCAAGGCAAACTACAGGAAATGTTAGAAGAACAGGAATCTAAAGGGCAAGGTGAATTTGGATCATTGCATTGTGAAATAATTTCAAATTTTCCGCTTTTTTTCATCCGTTATTTTGCATTTTTTAGGAAAGCCCAAGGTCGGACAATCAGGACCAAAAAGCTAAATAATATACATGTAAGATCTTTATGCATATTTAATTGTTGCACCCTATGAACTTTCTGAACTCGTCCGCGATGGTATTGATATTCTCTGTTAATTTGATGTTATTTAATGTTTAATACGAAAAAAAATTAATTACTAAATACTGTAAATAAATTCTATAAATAGCAGTATTATTGACAATCCTTGGTTACTGAGTTTATTTAAGTCGCACCTGGTCAAGGTCTGATCTACACCGAAGTGCATGCGAATCATTTTAATTTCACCCTGGCGCACTGGATTGGAGTACGTGCTTCTGTACATGCATCATATTTAAGTAAAAGAACGAGCGAATTCACTGAGAATGGAAGATGCCATCCCAGTGGTCGAAAACCCGGTTTTTGGACAACAGCAATATTATTGCGAGGAGAGGTTTTTGTTTGGCTCCATTTGCGGCTTTCTTAGTATAAAAACGTACTGTATGTACACATTATATAAAAGTACTTTCATTCTACACGTACATTTATCGCGTTCTTTTGAAAAAGTTAAAGTAAATGTTTAATTGTTGTTGGTATCATTAAATGATTGTTAATCTTTTGAATAGTGGCTATTATTAACAGCTTTATAGATACTGCAAGTGTGAAACTAATTGAACAGGAGAGCAAGTTTTCAAAATACAACTCAAAATGTATGGAAACAACTTTTAATGCTGCACGTTTTGGAATTGTTTGGCTCGATATGTACATACATGTACATGTATACATGATCATGTAAAACGTGCACCTTTAAAAAGTTTCTTTGTATAGAAGCTGAAATGTAAAAAAGTCGAATAAAATTAATGTACAGTGTATATTTTCGATGATAGGTTTTTCAAATTCCATGATAGATCACCATGACTGCGTTAAATTTCCCTAAATTTTTTAAACTAAACCATCTTTCCCTGACTTTTCCAGGTCATTTTCAAGTTCCCTGACTTTTTCAGGTTTTCCAGGTCTGGGGAACCCTTCTAAATTTCCCGTTGGCGTCCTATCCCGTGGAATTCCTGTCCCGATGAAGTCCTAAATTTCCCGTTCGCAAATTTGTGAAAAAAAAATTGTTGCAAATTTGTGAAAATAATTTTTCGCAAATTTGTTAAAAAAATTTGTGAGAACAATTTTTTGCAAATTTCTGAAAAAAAAATTTGTGAGAAAATTTTTTTGGCAAATTTGTGGAAAAATTTTTTTCGCAAATTTGTTAAAAAAATTTTGCAAATTTCTGAAAAAAAAACTTTGCAAATTGGCGAAAAAAAAAATAATTTAGCAAATTTGTAAGAAAAAAATTTCGCAAATTTGTTAAAAATAATTTAGCAAATTTGTAAGAAAAAAATTTTGCAAATTTGTTAAAAAGATTTGTGAGAAAAATTGTTTGCAAATTTGTAAAAAAAAAGTTTCGCAAAAATTTGCAAGGGGTCGCATCATGAGAATGAGAAATACCCGTCCCCCTTCTCCTCCCCCCCCCCATTCTCAACACGCTTAGGAATAGTTCATGAATCCGCACACACAACATCGATTTTTATAGATATAGATAGATTCTGAAATACATATTTAATATGTATATTAAATATTAATTTTCAGAAATTATAAACCGATAAACTAATAATCGCAAACTTTAGAATAAAACATTTTGAATTGATGCATGCGTTTAGTACATTCGTGAATTTTGTTCGATTAGAATCAAGAAAATCGTTATAACATTTAGCTTATTTTAATTAACATAATATATAATTTTATATCCTTGTTTAGACTTCTTATGGGGGATCGAAACCCCTCCCGGTAGGGGTCGTTCAGAAATACCTGAACACATAGGTCCAATGGTGGAGCTATCCTGCAGGATAGTTTTCACCATTCAGAACAACGAAATAAATATTAAAAACTTGTGCAACGATCAGCCTGATTTCCTTTAGGGATCGTACATTTTAAAATAATCGCCACTGTCCACAAAAACATTAAAAACGC
>JAQGAO010003237.1:0-17486 GCA_034697705.1 Ommatoiulus sabulosus | reverse complement strand
GGTGTTGCAGACTCATACCACTAGGCGATACTGGTTTTTAAGTTAATGAAATAAGTGTCAGCGTGCTCTTACCCTACGGCTGGTACTAAAACCCTGTAAATAATATTTCAAGGTGAACTATTGTTTGGCTCTGTGTGGCAATATATTCACCAGCAAATCTGTGCAAGAAAAAAATATATTAAAAATGAGCGTAACGAAGGGGATGGAGGGAGGGTGATCCCAGTTAGAAAATAACCTACAGTACATGTACGTAATTTCTGTAATAATGGATATTTTTTTTTGTTTCTTTAAAAGACATGCCTATACATACTGTACAGTAGTTGATTCATCAAATTGGCAGCCATAAAACTGCCCAAATGAAGCTTTGTTAGGAATTCCAAACAAGATTGCGTGACCGGGAAAGGCATAAAAAATATTGCGTAATATGAGATAGAAAGCTGGAAAAACGTGGATGACTTTTACGGTTTTGTAGTAAACAAAATTGTGTAATATAATTTTTTATCGCTAATTTCGGTTTTGGTATCAAACTATTATTTACAACGAATAGTCACGGGCAGAAATTTCGGACAACCTTCTTTGTCTTTTATTATACAGTGTATTTAATCTATCAAAGAAATTATTATTGCATAACCTAAATGAAAATATAGAGTGCATGAGATAACTGAATTCCAAAATATGTACATGTACATGTACAGTACAAAATACTAAATTGCATGCAAAACCAGGTTTGGCGCATTTCAGGCAAGTAACAATCATTGTAATAAGCATGTAAAACACTCGCACTTTTCAAGTTAGACTAGGTAATTTAAGTAAATTCTACAATAATAATGAAACGTACACGTTCGTCCTTGACATTATTACCTTTAAAGTGGTCATAATGGAACCCCATGAGATTGTTTCATTAGTAAAACGATCTTTTTGATTGTTAAAAAAATTTTCAGCCACTTTTGAAACTTGATTCCTACTACATGCAGTAGCCTGATGCATTAAAGAGAACAGAACTCCACATTTATCATAGTTACATGTACATGAATCTTAACTACGCATAATTGTAACTAGTTTGAAAATGATTTCAAGAATTTAAAGCACCGGTTTATTAGTGGGGAAATGGGTGACGGTGTATACATGTACTTTAAAATCACTTGAATAATAGCGAGTTTTTAGAATATACATGCATTTACGAGACATTGTAACGTTTCGACTGCATTATAAACTAAAGTATTTTTTTAAATTCAAACAAAAATATAAGATAAACTGCATGAAAAATGGAATGAATTACAGTAGAATCCGCTTGATCCGATCAGCCATTTTATTCGATCAAATTAACCCGCAGAAAGGATTTTTTTCTATACTGCCCCATGTAAAAAAGCCGCTTAATTGGATCACTCATCGCTTAATTCGATTAAATTGTCACATGTCTACATAACGCAAACGTGCGAAACAAGTTTTGAGCAGCTTTCATACAATTAAGCATGGACACGTTTTGACAAGGCGCATGCGTGCATCTAAGCATGTAATGCGTCAGCGGCTGTAATCAGATGCTTTTTCTGCGTTATTTAGAAAATAAAATTTAAAAACAAATGTAATTTTAACATATTTAAATACATACTGTACATGTATATACGATTAAATATTTGCATTTTTAAAACACAGTGCAAATTATTTTGATAATGTCAATGTTTAGCGTGTTTTTTGACATTCATCGCTTATATCGATCGAGTTTTTGAAACTAATAAATGGTGTTTTAACTAATTTTAAATTAAACGCTTGGAAATTTAAAAAATTTAAATTCCTAGTTATGCGGAATCGTTATATATATTAACGTGGAAACGGATATTAAAATATTTATATGACTAAAACTACATAAAAATTTCCTCAGGGCATGGACAACTACAGTAGGACACCCTCTCAAAACAAATTTATTTTGTTCATTCTTAAAGTATTCTGAACATCCATAAAAATTAGCACGAATTTTTTTTTTATCAAGGCCACAATCAAGCAACATGATCAATCTTGTTGTTGGGATGTCATATTTCTCAGTGTATGATCATGTTATGGCTTCACTAAGACTGCTTGATAAGACAAGAATAAACAGTGCTTGCCAATAATCATCAGGACCCCACCAGACGACCCATTTTTCGTTTTTTCAACTGCACAAACGTTAATTATCTCTGTTGCAATTTCCATACACCCAGTTATCTTTTTAGGCTGGATACATGTAGTTTTTCATAAGTCACACAGCATTAAGCACAGATGGCTTGTGAATCATGCTTTTAGCATTTACAATTGTACATTGATCAAAATTTTTTTTTTAAATTATATGTACTGTAGACCTATATAGCATTTTTTGACAATGTCAGGTGTTGGAAATTTCAATATAGCAGATTCTAGCTAATTCTAGCTAAAAAAACGAGACAACCCTCTGTTATGGTTCTGTATTAGATATCGATAGAAAACAAAATTAAACTTTTGTCAGAAATTTATTCAGAAAAATT
Source organism: Ommatoiulus sabulosus (assembly GCA_034697705.1). Taxonomy (NCBI): domain Eukaryota; kingdom Metazoa; phylum Arthropoda; class Diplopoda; order Julida; family Julidae; genus Ommatoiulus; species Ommatoiulus sabulosus. The sequence continues at coordinate 14,991 of JAQGAO010003237.1, read as the reverse complement.
TATTTTCTGAACGGTATGCCTACTGTATATACATGTAGTAAATAATTAAGGCTGAGAAATTATCTTCAATTTTACTATACAATCGTCTCTAGGCGACTTTTCAATTATGTTTCCCAGCCATGAAATTACGTGGCTGTTCTTCAATCAATATAAACTTGGAGGGTTACAGCATTATATGATTTTTTCCGCCAAGTGTATTGGCCAATGTAATCCAATTAATACAGGAAGTACACCAGCTCGCCCACTCAAGATTAATGTAGCCTCACTTCCCCGTCTATTAATTCACATACCGGAACCAAGCTAGAACCGATCGTCTATAAAAGATTTCAAGTTACAAAACATTGCTCAATTCCAACTACGCCGAATATTAATCTTGACAAAATAGGCGGCTTCCCTGCATTGCAAGTTTGCAACGTCCTTTTCCGCAATTCCCAGAAATTACATTTTTAGACAATTTTCAGGAATCGCGCGAATCGATAAAAATAAAATCCATGAAAATGAATCGCCGGTTCATACGATCCACTGGATACACCTTATTTTTAAAATTCTGAAAGCCACGTGCAATCACTTTTCTCATCGGCATCTTCCGTGCCACCATTTTTCATTAGGCGCACATCAAGCAGGGGTCAAATTTCTAGTCTTTCTTGACCCTAAAAAGTCCTACATCAACGCTCGGTGGGATTTCCTCTATTCTAAGGTACTTAATATTCAGCGTACTCACCGTAAACAGGTTCATGGTTGGAATGATATCACTAAAATTCTGGAGCAAATGAAGATGACGAAATGACTACCGAGAAGTGAAACGAACATTGCGGTGAAGCTCGACTAGCTGACGACGGTTGCTAAAAACAGACCGGAGATGGATGCGCAGCTCATTAACTAGAGCGCCATAAACTTGCGCTATTTTTTGAATCCCCCACGCAGAACGCTGAAGGCGCTACAAGGAAACTACGTGGGGAATCGAAACTCGGTAACCCGCCAAATTTAAAATTTGCACAAAACTATACAATTCCATTAACAGTTCATAACTGCAACTTATACAACAAAAACATATTATCTCGAATATGAATTACAGATTCAAGTTTGATTTTTAACACTTTGCATATTTATTTTGTTTAAAAATTTTACAAAAATATTAGAGGATATACTGTATGTCAGAAATGTTTTAATCATACATCCCGATTATACGATTGCCTTTATTCTTTGAAAGCTCGTATTTATATTTATCATGACTGTACTGAAATAAGATGTTTAAGTTTATGTATAGAAGAAACAGAAAAAAAAAATTAAATAGAAAATTATTTTACAAGATACTGCACAAAAACTGATTGATTATTAGCGAGGTTTTTACAAAACCGAGCAGTTTTATGCACTACTAATTTTTACGTATACAATTTACAATTGATTGAAGAAACCCGAAATTCATGAATAACCTGAATTACTGTCAATGTTTCATAAATATTTTATGATGAATTTATTAAATGAATTTCAATAAAATGAATTGGTGAGAGCAATATTTTTGGCGAATCTTAAACTTAACCAAAAGCAGAGACAAAAATTTAGCCTTTTTCAAATGGTAAAAAACTATGGATGACAGCCATAAATACCTTTGGTAACCAATGGAAATTTAATTGTTATAAATCTTATTAGTAAATCAAACGTAGCTTTCCTGCCTTGAAGAATAAATAAGAAATGTGTCGAGCAATCTGGGTTCCACTAATTCCATGGCGTCTAAGTCTTTAAACTCTTCAAAACCACAAGCAGTGGCGATTTTTCTTAAAACGGCCTAAATAAGAAAAATAAAATAAGTATTATAATTCCTATTACATTAAAAAAGACAATTCAAACAACTCTGAGTTTAATCTATATTTCCATGGTAGCAATTTGTTTTAACAGAATAACTTTCAAGATTTCTTAGCTGGTTCAAGCCAATAAATCACTTCCCAACAATGAATAATTTTTTCAATCAGCTCCAGATATAAGTGATGCACAATTCCATTTCAAGGTTCTTTTAAGGGGAAGATAAACCCATATACAGTAATGCTATGAATTTTAAAAAAAACTTCTAATACATATTTACTTGAAAACTGTTTAACCTAATGTGGATATTTATATCAGCAGCTTTTTCACTCAAAACATGAGAAATTCTGAATTTTTTCCATGCTTACATATTTTTTTTTTAAAAAAAATTAAACGAGCTTTTTTCCAAAAAAAAAACTTTAAAAGGAAAAATATATGAAGAGTTTAGAGGGAAAGCAGATGACAGCAATGTACACTGGGAGAAAAATAGTTTTTGAGTATTACAGTATTATTTATACCAGAAATTGCTTGCAAAATTTCTAGCATCCCAGGTGTTTAAAATTGCTCGAGAAATGCAAATCATTTTTAATCTTAGCAATCAGCAGATGCTTTTGTGTTGGTAACTAAATTGTTTACACACATATGTTATTTATATCAGAAATTCCTTCAAAGATTTGCAATCGTTCAAGATACATCAAATAGCAATTCGACCCTCTTTAACATCAATATATTCTTCAAATAATGTAGAATTAAGCAAATAATTAAATGAATCAGGATATTTGCATTAGTTCACAATAGAAAAGTCTTGAAATCATTTATTAAATATGTTAAACTAACCAAGCAGGCAACAAGAACAGCATCACTTTGATTTCTCTCCCTCTCATCCTTACAAAGTCTAACCAATCTGTGCACACCTGAAATAAGCAGAAAAAAATAAGTTGACAAATCTTACTATTTCAACTCTGAAATTCACATAAGCAAACTTCACTTACCTTGTAGAGTTATGACTTCTTTTGCAACAGACACATTGCTACACAGTCTGGATAGTGCAATAGCAGATTTCTGCTGAACTCTTTCGCAGGCAGAAATTTCAGGTTTACTACTAACCATACATGGTCGTATTTGCAAAAAATACAACAGGATGGGCAATCCGCCACTGTCGATGACATCCACACGCCCTTCAGGAAGGCTAGACATATTGGCTAATATAGTAGCAATCTGAAAAACAAAAGTTTGAAACAAATGCAACATGAATGACATGAATAAAAATAAAATACAATTCCAAATTAGTAAATAGCTTGAACTAATTTTACCTGATCCTTAACGAAGACAGACTCTGATCTGCTGTCAGCCTTTCGGCAAATGGACACCAAGGTCCACACTGTTTTGTAGTGAAGAAGATGAAGGCAAGCGTGATTAGATAAAAATGTCAAATTTCCAATTGCTGCTGTGGCTAGCAGAAAGCTGTCACATGATTTGGTCACTTTGGCTAATTCTATGGAAATGTATTATAGACAGAAGAAATTAGCTTGACAGACAATTATGCTGATACAAGATTTCAATTTGTTAGGTGTTATTTCTCTTAAATTACACATGGATCAAACATTCATCCATTATTTTATATAAATTCAGAAGAAAATGAAGTGAAATTCACACAAGCAAACTTCACTTACCTTGCAGAGTTATGACTTCTTTTGCTTGATTTTAAGCATAATTTAAATGGATTCAACAATCATTGTGAAATTGTTATCTTTAACAATGGATATAACTTTTAAAAGTTCTCCAAAATATTCACCAATAACTACATACATGTGTTTGATCAAGAATGAATAATTTTCAATGCTACAATGCAAGAGTAAAAATAATCAACCTGTTAATGAACGTATTAGGCGTGGAATATTTTCAGAAAGTCCTTCAACATGATGATTGTCCAATGTGGGAGAGGTTACTTGGGCAATAAAACCTGCTGCTTCACGCTTTTCTTCTTCGCTCGATGCTCGTTCCACTAAAATGTCAGTTATACATTCCACACCGTCACACTGCAAATCCACAATAAAAATGTAAATATGTTCTCCCCAGTTCAAATCGACGTAATCAAAGAATAAAGACATCAATTACCTCTTCCATTTCTCGTATACACTCGCTTACACAACACAGCATTGCCAGGGCTCGTATGGCTCTAGCTCGAACCGCTTTATACCTAGGATCGACACACACTGTCAACAAAACATGGATTCCACCAGCCTAAAAACGAGTGAAAAGTGAAAAAAAAAATACAATCCGGTATATAACAAACTTGTTGTTTAAACAAAACGGTTTTGAAATTTGAGTTCCATGCCCCAAAACTTTCAGAAAATTGTTTCTAGCTCTTCTTAAAATTAACAATACTTACTGTGGATATATTTTGGCACAGATGGACGTCTTGAATGGCTAATTCCTCGATCGTGGCGATAGCTATTTTCAAACTGTACAAACTAGGCGCTTCTTCTAATACATCCACAATACTCTAGAAAAAAAGATGGTCACAGAACCTTAGGTTTTGGATACATGACATTTAAAATAAGATTTATTGCAATGTTGCAAGTACCTTAATATGAATCTGTATTAGTGCTTCTGTTAAACTGGAAATGGCTGACTTAAGAGCAAAGAGTGTATCGAGCAAGGAGTGCAAACTTTCCTCGTTTAATTCGCCACCCTGTGCCCTGTCACAAATTATTACTGCATGTTAATCTTAGGACTAGAAAAATAACCAAACCGTTTTGCAACCAAATTCTTACCGGTCCAAAAGGTGTAAAACTATACTCAAGTGGGCTGTTACTAAACGATGGTATTGTTGGATGGAGGTGGTTTGACCTTGATGAAGTTTGCAACTGTGTAAAAGGCTGTCCACATTTGACGAAATTTGATCGCAAATGCTTTCCATTCGTTTAAAATTTTGTTTTTCCATTTTTCTGAAATAATACATTTCCACGAAAAAATGAGATTATCTTAGCTATTTTTGAATCAATATATGCAAATTTCTTTCGTTTTGGAAATAAAATTCAAATATACTGTATGCTCACCGTTTCAATTTGGCAAAATCGACATTGATGGCCTCACATTTTCCACGGACTGCTAAAATGGTGTCTGAGAAATAAGAAATTTAAAAAAAAGAGTTGATGACATATATATAGTGTATATAAAATTAAATTCCTATTTAATTAACCTAGTTCATCCCACCTTTGGCATTTCGATTGGTCATTGCAATGACATCGGCCACATCCCTGACAACAGTTTTACTCTGAAGTGTGTTCATACATTCGTCTTCTGTCGTCCATTGAAGGTCTTTGGACCACTGATGGAGAGATGAGTTTTGAATGGATGCTGTGATTCTAAGTGCCAACAAACAAAAAATATGAAATACAGGTTTTGCTTCCATGGAAAAAACACAGCCAAGAAAGGGTCTATCTACACAAATGCAGATTTTTAAAAAATAAATTTTAGTTTAGTCGTGATTAAAAGCTTCATCTAAAAACAATTTTTGGGGAAAATCATCATATCTTACGAGCAACAAGTAGAACTCCAATCCCTAAAACAATAAACATTTTTTTGGAAACAAGATCCACTCGAATTTAAAAAGTAAATAAAAAAGTGAAGAATTACAAACAAACATAATGCTAAAAATCATCCCCCAAGGAATGATGATTATAATTATCCTCTTCGTGGAGATGGTGCACCCTTCTTAGACAAATCGGTCGTAGTATGATTTTAAAATATTCATATATTCTGATGATATTGAAATGATATTTGAATTGAAATCTGTTTAATGGAATTGCTTACCTTTTATCGGAATCATTTAGAAAACTTCCTTTCTGCCTATGAAGCGATCCAGTCGCATCGTTTCCGTGGAGCCGGAGATGGCTCTTTAAGCGCGTCGAATGATATAAATTCTTATCCTGACCAGAGGTTGCATTTTCATCAAGCTCGGGTTTTTTATTTTTACGAATCCTCGGCCACGTACCCATGCCTTGAGCCTTCTCGGAGTGTTCTGCCTTTCTGGGCGGCACAGGTGTCAGAGAGCCCTTGTTGTCCTTTGGTTTCACATCCAAAATTGTGCCTCCGTCAAAATTCAGCTGGCAACTTTCTCTAGGAGGAGATTTTGGCACTTCGGATGTTTGGATCTTTTTTTGCCTGCAATAAAAAGGAAACCCTGGTCCGATTCCGACGCAGCACTTCAGCATGGACAGTTTTGGCAAGCCTTGCGTGCCCGAAATCTCGTGCGACTTCAAGAATGCCTTGATGGGCGACGATGATGTCCACTTTTGGACTTTTTTTGGCGGACTACGCTCGATGCTGCCTTGCTTGCTCTTGCCAGAGCTGGAAAGCGCATCTCCAGAATCGGAAAACCCTGAATCGCAAGACTTTCTACCCGAACTAGTTCGGTGATGGACACTGCGTTTGAAGGGTTCCACGTCGCTTGATGGCACTTCGAAAGAAGCCACTGGACCCTCTGCCATTTTGGCATTGTTCTCATTAGTCCAACTATCTTCACTGGCATAAAACACGCGGCTTCGGCTGCGGCTGAACGGGGATACATCCAGTCTGGGCCTGGCAGGCGCACTATGACTGTTGGCCAAAAACGATCCCTGAGAAGCCCTCTGTGGGGTCATCCGTTCGAACTGAGGCTTCCCATTGTATACATGGCTTAAAGGATTGGCCGGTGATATCGTTCTATACTTCCAAGAACTGGCGTCGTTGCGTTGCTTGGACGGAGTGAAGTAAGAAGCAGCCTCAGACTTGCTTCGGTGATGATGCTCGAGCCTATTTAAAGGCAAGCCCACGGACGCACCTCCCAAGGTCCCACTCTGCGCCATTTGACTGGCCACTTTCTGAGAAGGAGAAACAAAACACCTTGAAATCTTCGATTATTCAACAGACCTACTTTACAAAGTCATCCGCTTAACGCCTAGCAGCACGAGCATGTAACTTGAATAACTTTCAAAACTGGTGCTCATTTGTAAAATATGGGCTTGTACAACTTCATCAAACTTTCATAATTATAAGTCGATTTTATGAAGCGAGGTGAGCACCTCCGTCCTCCTCCACAAACGATCTTTGAAAAATCATACAGATGAGTATGTCCGCAATTATCTTTACCGTAGTCAAAGAAAACGTTTTTGGAAGATAGTCCTGATTGTGCACAGAGTGCAATTAACTAGCATCGTGTTTATTGAAATCAACTTCCAACTCCGCCTCAAAGCTAAATAAATGATAAAGTGAATTTTTTTGTAGTTTTGAGGTATTCGATGTGCAGAAATAAAAAGTTCCAAAAAACATTGAAACGCAAATTTTATTATTTTCTTTGGTATTTAGGTCGTGATCTAAATTATTCGAATCGATATTGCTCATAATATAACATTCAGGACGATTTATGAATTAGCATCTTAAAAATGTCCATTTTGATTTAACAACGTTCACTATAATTGCTTTGACATCCCCTGAAAAGATTGCATTGTTTAAATGTACGACTGAAGTACCGTATTTTACGGACTATAAGACGCACTTTTTCATTCAAAAAACTGCTTCCAAAATTCAGGTGCGTCTTATACTCGTAATTAATCTAATCGAAATTTAAAAAAAAATTGCTTAAAAATAAAGGTGCGTCTTATAGTCCGTAAAATACGGTAAATCACCGTAAATGCTAGCAGATTTTAAAACCTAAATGAGCATAATAAAGAATGCTTACGCAGATATATCTTAACATTTTTACAAACAAGAACAATGCAGACAGTTTTGAACAGGGAAAGCATACAAAAAAATTCTATTCCAATTTCTAAATCCTCCCACCCAAAAAATAACGTAAAATAACAGAGTTAAAACAAATTGAAGTTTATGACTAAAGGTCATAACAACGATAACTTTGTATGGCCGAAATAACATATATTCATATTCATTTAGTCTGTGAAAATGTTATTTAAAATCCATGGATACGTACGGGCAAACTAAACTTTAAAAAACATTGTTTTCGCTTCAGAAGTGGAATAAACTCATTCACTTTACATGCAAATCAGATATGAGTGGCGAGAATAGAAATGAAATCACTTCTCACTATAACAAATAAATCTAGTAATTAAACTGCGAAGAAATACGTCTGAAACATTATCACCAACTTGGTGTATGGCCATTCATTTGACAAACGCTCAAGATTAGGAATTCCAATGAAGAAATTCCGTTTAATCCTTATCAATTCTCACATTTTGTTTTGCCACCGAGTTGACAGAAAGAATTGCCATCATCCCACACGCCCAATTCAATAGCAATGCGTGCAGCTTATACAGTACGTCTATATTACTGAATTCGTGCCAGTATTTATAGGCCAATAAATATCGAAAGGCCTTGACAAGAGTGACAAACATTTTAATTTTAACTGCTGGTTCAACATGAATTAATCATTTGCAACAATAAAGCGAACTTGTTACAGTTGATTTTCAAAGGATAGCATTTGCATTTTATTTGTCAGAAAAACCCTTCGCAGATAGTGAAAGAAATTTGGGCCGGTAGCACGCTTCATTGTGAAGTGAGCTGGTGGAAGGTTGAATCCATGCACTTGGTCAACTCCAAAAAACAGGCAATTTAACAAGCATCCGATGTGCCTTCATTCTAGGAAAACAACACTGCATGATTGAGTCGATGAATTAATTGGTGTCACTTCTTATTTGGAAGATGTAGACCTTTTCAGAAAAATGTTGGACGACAATAACTTTTTGACAGATCCGTGACAGGATAGCGATGAAGGGAGAAATAGGTTTTGAAATGCTCTTTTAATAGGATTCTTTGGTTATCTCGTATATTTGGAAGGTCTTCAACAATTTTAATGACCCGACGACACACCTCCAAGGATAACTCCAGCAAGCTTTAGCTTTTTATCAACATCTTAACCAAATACAATTAAATGCAGGTTGTTTTTTCTGCAAATAAAAACTTTTTCCATGAATGAATATAAAAACAGAATTGGCAAGATTTTCAAAGGGTGATCGAGCTCGAGCTCGTATCATTTAATGTTTCATCAATTTTGTTTTAAAAAAAAGTAAATGCTATTAAATTGTAAGAAAATTTAGCCACATTCCCGAAAGCACATGTTTATACTGCAAAGAGAGAGTTTCTTCAAATTCGTACGTCCGACAGCTATCGTCCAAACCTGCATGTGAACCGTATACTTGATTGAATTTTTGCAAAAAAAAAAACTGCCAACTCATTAATGGAAGGCCAATGAGTCTACGTGTTTACATGTATTGGAAAGTTAATTAAGAATTACAAGCTTTGTGCGTTTAATAAACCCAATTGTTGTGTTCGTTCCCAAGCTGGCTTGATAAATGGGCTAATTAACACGAACGATAAATGTATAATTTGGTTTGATAATTACTAACCAATTAAAAACACGCTTTGTCTGTTGCACAGCACGAGTCTATTTGCAGTGCCTCATTTTGCGACCTTTATTTATCCACTGCTTTATTCACAAACCGAATGTAATGTCTGCCTACCAGGAGTTCATTATTAAAGTTGATTCAAGAATGATTAAAGTCCTTAAAAGCCCGTCGCTACAGAGGTCATTAATGGAATGAAACTCACAAGATCACCAATATAAAAAAAAACTTCTTAGCCGTCATCTCGAATTTCCAAACAATTTTTGTTGAAGACAGTACATGAGTTTTAGTTTTAAAAATTTATCAGCCTCTGAAGAATGTCGTGTTTCAATGTTTTACAACTGCAAATTGCGCAATAGTATTTTTTTTATCACAAGTGCATTTTGCACAACGTAAAGTTTATGTTCCGTCTTATATAAATATTAGTAAACACTGCCAAATTAAAAAAGAGCAGCAAGACATTCCTTTTACAAGTTTTTTTTTATTGCAGTAGATTATGCAAACTGGTATGGGTGCTTGAAGTTAATTCCGACTGTAAAAAATGACGTCAAAGCTAATCAACTTCTGAATTATGGAACTGCGACGATTAAAAATCTAAACTGCATCTATATCTCTGCCTGTTAATATAAAAACTGTCAGATTAATTAAAACAAACTCATAAAAGTAGGCGTGCTCTTTCCAGTCCTAAACATTTTTCAAGATGGCGGCTATCTCTGGTCTATAGGGTCATTCCATTGTTCCGCTTCATTCTGCATGAGTTGTTCATTTATTTCTCATTATAAAAAGACAAATAAAAATTATCGTATTTTTTTTATTACAGGCGGTACACGACTACGTTCGCAATATACCTGTCATTTTCGCTCTTTTTTTCTAAAGCTAAACAATAAACTTGGTCATTATGTGCCTCGAGTTTTCTAAAATGTGATGCAAAAGGTCACATGATGAAAAATTGCAACATGGATTGTTTCTGTTGTTTTTAATGCCTGACAACAAAAGTGAAATTAATGACAGAGCCAGAGGCAATCTGTTCAAAATAATGAAATGCGTGTTGCAAAATGAAGTAAAAACAGTCAAGGACTAAAAGAAATCAAACTCAGCTACGAAAGCAATAAAAAATATCGATGAATAGTCATAGAAGTGATGACTTTTCTGAAATATGCTAAAATGTTAACTACAAAAATACATACTGTAAATATAGCGAAATACAGTATCACTGAATCGAAAGAGGCGACAATGTCATAGTAGCATCAGAAATTATTCCACACGACCACAAGTTGCAAATTTTGAAATGTTTTCCTCCAAGAGGCCTCCACAATGTACATGTGCACTATCTATAATTGCTTATTTAGTTTAACCTTAAACTGGGTGCAATGAAATAACCTTGAGGTAAACTCGGCTTAGAAATTAATGTCATCGAATTACAAATTAGTGTTAATGTTTCATATTTTTTTTAAGAAAAAGCTGGTATACGCATATCTTCAAGAGCTGAATTATACTTTAATATGATGCTATCCGTTATTCCAGTTAAACCTTCATTTCGCCTAAACATGGACAAATCTGTTGATTTATCCACACTGCTTATCATTCTGAAGACAGCTCAAGGTATTGAGCCATCATAGAAAATCACCTGATGCTGCACAGGTACTGTACAGTATGCTCAAGAAAAAACTGGTAAGTATAGCATCCGTTACTTAAATTCCGTACATGCATTGCAATATGTACATGGTTAGTAAAGATTTCAATCTTCAACCGATGATTTCAATATGCTAGAGTTGATGCCTAGCTTCTGTATAGTTGAGGTACAGGAACAGTATAGGCTATGTACCCTATACTTTTTAATAAAAAAAAATTCCAAAAACTCGTCCAGTTAAAATTAAAATCTCAACAAACTGCAAAACTTCGCATAGACAAGTACTGGCCAGTGCACGCTGGTACCTTGCAATTCACAAACAATACTAATTGTTATACTGCTGTACAGTACCTTAGCCAAACCACGAGTCGCAATAAAGAGCTTGAAAAAGCTGTGGTGTAGGCCTATTTACGATTTTTTTTAGTCACGAATTGAATGGTTTCCTTCAATTTCCTCTAAGATAATTATACAGCACACTTCGGATAGAGTTTGAGTAAATAATCACCTTGGCCACAGACTGCGGCTCTGTTCACGATAGCCAATGGAGAGGTCAGTTGTTAAACTACGCCACGACATGGACTGTGTAGCTAGTCTTACATGTTATTTATATTTAATGCGAAGAATCCGGAAACATTGTTATTTGCCTTCTGTCAGCATTTTTATTTCGTTTCTAGGAAAACTGAACTTTGCCAGTATGCACGTATTTTGGCGGCACTATAAGCTAGGGGGAGGAGTGCAACTTGTCGGTAAGGTTAACAGCAACCCATTCTTTTACCTGCACGGACAGCTCAGAAAAACAAACACAATAAAGAAAAGAAAAATGGCTGTAAGTTTATTTGCAATAACCGGGCATCGCGTTTCGTCTTCATGCAGTAATAAATACACATTACATCATAACCTTGCATGACATTACACAAGCCCTCTGCTCCTCCATCTTGTGACATTTCGTGACAACACGAGTGACCCACTTTCGAATTACCCACTCCCTGGTTGAATAAGATAAAGAGCAAGTAATTTATCAAGTTCAACAAATTCAATGCTTTTGAAGTAATTTATGGATGACCAGACTGTGAATCCAAATGGAACGTTCTATTGCAACGATCCCTTCAAAATTGTTCTGCTTTCATTCTTCAATCATACTAGTATATAACTATGCATGCTTCATATCATTTCCATTGAGTTTTATTGAAAATGAAGCTTTGGTTTATGTGAATCAGCGCTTCCAAATAACCATCATCATATTATATGAATTTTCGCTGATTGGCCGGTGTCTTTTTCAGAATGAGTACAGTATATGCCTTAATTACTACCGGTCAAAGATTCTGGTAACCGGCATCAATGCTATGTCTCTGACAATCAGGATGGACACAGGATATGAAATGGTTTGCTGCTGTATACCATTAAAAAAATTACTTTTCTAGCAAACATGTTTGTCTGACAAAATCGCTCTGACGATCATCTACAGTGAGGGGGAAAAAGTATTGCAACACCTTAGATTTTCCCAATAACTCAATCAATTCATACCTTTATGCAATGAAATTTTTACTAATATAAATTAAACACAATTCAGGAACTTTCTGAAAAGATCTGCTTAAAACTTTGAACAGGAATTAAATTATAAAGAAAATAGTACTCTGAATGAGGAAAAAAGTTATGCAACACAGTACATTGAATGGGAAAAAAGAAGTTCTCTAAATCCCGATTTATAATTTTATTAATTTTGTGTGAAGAGATGGTCCATTGCATCCACATATGTTCTAGCCTGTATGATATCATCACTAAAATGAAAATGTACATCACCTCTTTATTCCACATCCCTTCAAACTCATGACAGTGTAACCTCTATGCTAAACTATATGGACTAAGTTTTGTCATTTGAAAAGTGGCCGTGGTTCTTTTATGCCTGTGTTATGTGGAATATTTCTGGTCATTTTTTATGTCAAGACATTCTCTGATATCGCTAGGTGCATGTTTGGAAAACTTTTATAAAAACCCTTTTTAATTAAAAATGTTTCGATCCTTTAACTAAGATGGCTGTGTTGCATTACTTTTTTCCCCATTCAATGCACCATTTTTCTTTGTAATTTACTTTGTGTTCAAAGTTTCAAGCTGATCTTTTCAGAAAGTGTCTGAATTATGTTCAATTTATATTGGTAAACTTTCAATGCATACAGTTATGTATTGATTGAGTTATTGGGAAAATGTAAGGTGCACATGTTGCAATACCTTTTCCCTCACTACAGTAAAACATCCAATTTGTCCATTGCCCGACCTCTCATGAGGCATCCAACACTTTCTCCCCGGAAGCCACATAGGCGCCATGTCACTTTCGTGGTCTATTAGTGAAAGTCTGCCACCGAGCTGAATTTGGCATGCAGTGCTCAAGGGGTTGTTTCAAGAATGGGGTACGAGGTCATGTAGCAACAATCTTGGAGTTCACATAGGTTTTTAACCTCAATTTTCTAATATGCTAACTATTCCTAGCATGACATAAGCAGCTTACAAGCCTCCATTTACTAATTAACAGTCCTTTATTAACTCGAGGTGTGGCTACCATCGATTCTTCCCTGTAGTTCAATGTGCTTTCTTGAGATATCGAATAGTACAACAACTTGTATTGAACATGAACGTGCCATGACAGGGGGTATTAAAGGAGATTCAGCGAGTTTGGGCATTTGATTGATCGAAAAGGTCAAAGGTAACCTATTGGAATCATATGTAAATTGGTAATTAAAAGTTAATAAAATTAAATAGGCTAATGGTAACCACAGGGCGAATCGTGATAATGTACGTCGGTAAGCTTTTATGAAAATGGAATTGTTAGAACGTGTTTCTCTACAATGAGAGGAAAAGGAAGAAGGGTGAACTTACCATTGGTAGATTCATCAAAAGAGATTTATCAAATTATTTTTGATATGGTACAAGAACACATTATACACGCTATTACGGAAATGTAAATTGATTACTCATTAAATGCTTCGATGATCAAGATTAAAATCGTCTGAATAGTACAATACTTTTCACCCCCAGACATTCGTACAACGACTCTTGGAGCCTCGGGCACCATTGTGAAGGATCAAAATGCTTAATTCAGAATAATTCTTGAGGGCCAGATGGCTCATTCACAAAATCCCCTTCACCTTCTGTTCTGGTCACTTGCTGCGCTGAATTCAACAGGGACTCTATACTCTAGGGAACATTTCATTTTTTCATCAGATGTTGAAAATAAAACTCAGTGGGAAAGTTATGACTTATGAATGGGATAAAACGTTAGGCCTTTTAAAAAAAACTTAGCTTCCATAATATTTGCCATTGTTCGCCAATCCAGAAGTATTGATTGTTCGCTTTTTTTTCTTCTATTCATGCACTTGAACGAGTCAACCTTGGCAAACAGAAAGCGCAATATGAAACTTCATCAAAGTTAAATATGCATTTCCAACTACAAATCCCCACCAACTGTATACTACTAGTCTGTCTGATGGCTTAGTAAACGTGCTATACACTTTTTAAAAGTAAATCACTTTTCAAAGTACATGTATACTGTACATTGGAATAAAACAATATATAGTACATGTATACTGTATATACTGTAGCTAGGTTTGTTGGAGTTGAAAGATTTAGGGCGCAAGGCCGTAACAACACAGCATATACAAATAAATTATTGCGATACATGAGTTTGAAAATTATTGGTGCCTGAAACTTTTCAAGCATGTGCACATTTATGTGGTGACGTTTCATTTTTTTAAATAACGCCGAGAGATGGCGCGAACGATCAGTGTGCTGGCGAATGGACCATGAAGAGGCGGCTGAAGAGGTTTATGCACTGACCTGGGTGGTATGATTTTTATATTTTAAAAATGACAATGGGAATTTATAACCTCAATTTCGACCGTTGTGACATTATTGCATGCGATTCTTTAGAAAAGTTAAATAAGGTTAAATGTTAATTATTTCATTATGAGTATTGTTTTCAATATAAACACATTTTAGAATTTGCAAACAATTCATTTTGATATTGGCATATTTCAGTACAGCTTACAAGCTCGTACATTATATACAGGGTTGCCACCACATTTGAAACATCGACTTGCCTGACTTTGCCTGACTTTTGTCCATTTTATTCTCATTTTTGCCTGACTTTTCATACAATTTTGCCTG
>JAQGAO010003236.1:0-17486 GCA_034697705.1 Ommatoiulus sabulosus | reverse complement strand
TAATGATTCTGTCAAAATGACGTTCAAGTTCAAATGACGCAATAGCGAGCGTCCGCCATTTTGTGCTAAGATCGGCACTCGCCGATACGCTAAAATTAAAATTCAGTACTGCGACGTAATAAATAGCACGTCTTGCGAGGTGTCATTATTTGCGTGTTCTTGAGATCTATTGATATCTCTTAATATTTTCTAGAAAGCTTGAATAGGTGTATGAAAAATGTCGAGAACACGTGATACGAGGTGTTATTTGTTTCGTCTTCTAGTTCTAGATCCATCGATATCATTAATAATATTTGTGAGAAAGATTGATTAGATATATGAAAAATGGTGAAATACAGTAGTTGTAAATGTAGTGGCTTTGTGCGTTAAAATTAGAATAAATTCATAAATTAAAATTAATAAAAAAATAACACCAATCCAGCAATCACGCAACATATACTATACGCTCTAAGGGTGAGAACACGCTGAATGCTTATTACAAACGCTTACTGCAATTTGATAAAAGAAATCCGTCAAGGATTAAATTCCTTAAAAAATGTTCGCGTTATTAAATAAAGCGGCGGTATTCGTTGTGATGAATGAAATTGAAGGTTGATATATGGACTGTATATGTCATTATTTGAAATGCGTGCGCAGTTCCACACGGGCACCTGCAACATGTGGTTTGATGACAGCGCAAGGTGACTCGTTATCCTGAATTATCGCATTAAGGACAGCGACTTAAAAGAGAATGATGAAATTACAGCGTGTGACAAAATGACTAACCATGTGTGCATAGCACCAGCCACTATTCGGACAGAGCCTTAATAGATCATCAATCGCAACAGAAGGTGTCGAAATTATAGGTTAGTCTTAAATGCTTTTTTTTAAACAGTCAATTATAGTTTAAATGCTATATGCGAAGCGTTTGCTGGGGTATCGCTATTGAAAGACTAAATCTAAATGTACCTTAATTCGAGTTATGCATGATCAGGTATATCTCGTGGCATTTTCATCAAATCGTCGCGTCGACTAAAATAACGTACCTTGGAGTTCATTTCCGGCAATGCAATTATATAAGCCACGTGTACAGGCTTGATTAATGAACTTGCCTACTGCATAAGGACCATTATTTAGTTGAAGTATAGAGCTTAAAATTGGCCTTGAAATTTGAGAGAAATTTATCGTGAATTGATGAATATAGACTACTGTATACTGTTAAAGGGAAAGAAGTTGGATGTGCACACAACACATTTCTATTCATTAGAATTCAATGAGTACAAAGCATTTTAAAGTTTGCAGAATATACTGTAAATGTATGAACTTTCATATTAGCAACAAATGAAGTATTACCCAATTATGACAATTGTTTCGTTTACAGCATAAAATTACGCTATCAATGATTTGATAACTCAGACTAATCTATTAGTCTGTGTTTAGCGTTTCATACAGTCTATATTTTTATTTACTAGGCCTACACAATGGATATTGAAAATATAATGAATATTATTATTATAATCATCAGGGCCCAGCATTAATCATATATAATAATATATATGAATGTTGGTAATATTGAAGCTCTAAAAAAATAAATGTGCATGATGATTGTTCATTACTATAGCATAGAATGCATGCATGTACATGTACTGTATATGCATACTGGTAAGAATGTGCTATAAACAGCACAAAAATACATCCTATGGAACAATTATTTCTGTAGTGTGCACATCCATGCACAAATTAATTGTAACCATTTCCGTCCTATTCAAACGTGAACAGGATGATTGATAACCTGTATTAAAATTGTAATGTGCAGTATATATACTGTAGGCTACATATATCACGGTTGTGTTCACCATCCATTTGTCTGTCAAAGTAAAATATTCGTTCCAGACAAGGTTTTAGGGGCAGTTGGCCATTGGATTTACTTTTTCGAATGAACTTTTGACTACAATATTTCACATGACCAAAATTATCCCGCAAAGATAATATTCAGACAGATTAACGGGTTCTTGTTTGTAAATATTGAATTGTCATGAGGCTCTGAACATCAATAACTTTGTTCTTAAGGCTCACTGCTGAGTAATTTTCAGCAGTATTTTATAAACGATCGTGCTGTGTCACATGTGATATCTTGATAGTTGTTACATAAATTAAATGATGACGATTGACGGTATAATTGAAAATACTACGTTTCCATGTTGTATTTCACTGTAGGTTAACATTCGTTCAAGGGCCTCAACATGGGAATGGTATAGTATGTTCTGCGGGACAAGCAGTTTTTGGAGTAACGACCTCTATAGCTTTTACACTTTATTTGCAATTAATCTATTGAGGTTATTCAATTAAATGATATATCCAAGAAACTTTAAAGTCGTTATATGCTCAAAATTAGCCCATGTACATCGATATCATTACTGCAACAACATCTAAAAACGATTTACATTAACACATCCTGACAATAGCTGTATACTACCTTGAATTCGGCGGCGTAATAAAAACGTAAAATAGTTATTAGATACGACTCATCATGTCCATTGAAAATAATGAAAAAGAAAATTATCACATTGTTCGATCTTGTTACGATAAAACATTGGCATTGGGCTACTTTAATTTTAATTATTAATAATTGTTTAATAGTGGAAAGTAGAGGAGCTGTGTGACATTATCAACCTCGCCTCACTTTGGGAAATAATAATTGTGCGTACATTGTGTATTCAAAATAAACACTTGCAATTATTTGCCATTTCTATAGTTAGATTTGGAGGTTGACTAACCCCAGCAAAATGATGAAATAACTGGCAGGACTAAGTGCGCTCAAAAAATCTTCCCAATAAACAGCTAGCCCCTGATCGCAGGGAGTTAATACCGATGAACTATGGTCACTTCTTTATTGGTTTTAGTTAGGGATCAATTTTTCGTTTGCCTGTTCTATTTATTAGCAAAACATTGCTAACCTGAGAAATTTCCAAAATGATAACACTGTTAGCAAAGCACGAAGTATAAGGTTTTGATTTAGGTTAAAATGAGGCTGTTTGAGTACTCGCAATAGCATGGAACATGGAGTTGCTTTTATGCTAACGTCCCGTAAAAGAAATATTAGCTCGATTTTGCAGTAATGCTGCCAAACCGTAAACTAGATATCACCTGAATTGACGTCATTTAAGCGCCATCTACGCACAAATTTGATAACGGTGCTCTGCAAACAATGCACCAATAGCTATTAGGGTCGTGCACTGTGAGATATTAATTCTACAAAGTAAACTGAAATCGCGGAGATATATAAACTGCCATTTTGTCGTCCACAAAACCTTTCCGATAATCATCAGACGTTAACGGAACACGGCGTGTCGAAAAACGTTGTTTGTTTTTCAAGAAGTTTTTGCCTTTATTGCTGCATCGGCATACATTGCATGCTTCGAAACAAAACAATTTGATATTGTACTCGTCTATTCATTCACTGGACATCCGATACCTAAAGATTAGTGCTCGGGCTACTTGTAGCAAGTTGATTCACTGATGTAATTATCTGCTGTATTATTATTATTATTTCTTATAATATACATTAAGATTTTAATTTCTGAACTCATGTTCTAATGCTATAAAGCTACATAATGTTTAATTATGTAAAATTACAACGTCTAATTTTGCAGTGTCATGGTGTGATAATAATTATTTAATCTTTGTAGATAATAAGCTCAACTTAGCAATGCGTTTAGCAGAGTTATCGGATTAAATGACAGCATCGTATAATTTGTCGAAAATTTTGCCAATGTTTGTAAAAAAAATGTTTTAATTTTAGGGAGAAAAATAAAAATGATGCAGATAATTCCGATTTTCAAGAAACTTCCCTTTCATCGGTATACACAAATGTGGATCTCGCCAATAATAGGTAAAAACATTTTTATGGTAACATTTTTTTATTATTAAATTCCCGTGCTAGTTACTACGATCGTACATGTATACTGTAGTATCACGTATTACGAACATATTTTGTAACTTTAAATTGTAAATAACAGTAAATATAAAGTTAATCGCCTTAATTTAATGGAATGATTTTTTTTGCACATTTGCAAAGAAAGATAACTAATTATTCGATAAATTACGTAAGAGAATTTAGTTTTACATACATTTGTTTTACAGCGATGTCCCAGAAGTCGAAATAAGCATTCCCAGCCAAAATTACGATCGGGAAGACGATCAAGCATCGTATCAGAAAAGCAGCACTTTTGGAAATGGTAATGCTGATGTTTGTAAATTGTAGACTATTTTAGTGCCCAATGTTTAACACGATTATATTTATTAGGCGTCAATGGCTCATTTTCAACTAAATATGGAACTGAACACTCGGAGTTACTGCGCAGCAGGCATTCTATACCCGATGAAGATAATTTGCATCATTTCACAGAGAAATCCCCACTTTTAGAAAATCAAATTAACAAACGCAAGACAAGCCGGTAAGAAATGTATTTTTCATTTTTATTATGGTAATGGAAATAAAGCCACCAAAATTGACTAATGGTTTGCATGTTTTTATGGTGATTAGATCTAGTGATACGGGTAGTGATGGCAGCGATAGCAATTCCGAAAATGGAAATCGTTCATCGATTCGTAAAATTTTAAATCATATTAAGATTGCTTTCCTATGCTCTGTGATGTTGGGAAGTATAGTAAGTTCATTTTCGGAATTATTTTGAATATAATTTCCGGAATTTTTTATTAATTTTTTTAAATGTTTATTTTATTTGTGTGTTTA
Organism: Ommatoiulus sabulosus; assembly: GCA_034697705.1. Lineage (NCBI taxonomy): Eukaryota > Metazoa > Arthropoda > Diplopoda > Julida > Julidae > Ommatoiulus > Ommatoiulus sabulosus. The sequence continues at coordinate 12,751 of JAQGAO010003236.1, read as the reverse complement.
GAGTATTTTTATCATGGTCCAGGACAGCAATCCTGTATTTCATCAGGTGTCTGTGTCAGACACAGATCCATTATGTATCCTTTTTATCGCAAGCAACTGTCTTTTGTTGTATCTAATCACCCTTTCACCACGATTTTGTTTATTATTATAAAATGTTCGATTTTTCTTAACTTGGTTTTCCTCAGATCTTCCTCTGCCTGATGAAAATATATTCCCCATTGTTCACGCTGCTCTTAGAGGAAAATTTTTGCAACCGTATTATGCGAACTTTTCAAATGTAGATGTTTTTGTTACTTTACAAAAACTGGACTCACAAATGGTAGTTCGTGAGGTGATTATCTATGATTGCAAACTTCTTCATATTTTGATTTATACATCACTAAACATGCATAACATTTGGATATCATATTTCGTGTGCAGAATATGTCAATTTGGGAACAAGCTTTTGCACCAGCAGTCGCGTGGAATCAGTTTCCGGATATTACTGTTGAGCATTATTTTGATTTACAAAATCACCGAGATGACTGGGTGTAAGTACATGTACTTTATTTAAAACTCAAGTGGCACTGAGATCAGCTTTCTAGTACGTTGATATGAATTTCAGCAAAACTGGAACCAATCTAGATAGATCCAGCTATGCCAGTTATACCCTTCCTGTATGTTTAGTTTGAAATTATAAGCTTCACGTATACGAGTAAATTGCGAAAGTGGCCTTACAGATAGCCTTCTTAATACTTTTATCTGAGTGTATTTAGTGTACAATAAAACATGGTAGATAATGCACTTCCTTGATATTACATAACGTTTGTTTGGTTACGTGCATGCAGCATGTTGCGGAATGCTCGCTAAGTTTGTGAAACTTAGTTGACGAAAAATCTCACAATTTATCAAACTAATACTAAATTATAGGAGGAAATATTTAAACCACTTTAAACTTGAAAATTTCATTAAAAATGTCCATACAACATTCTTTAACTCTTTTTTTACGCGTTTTACTTGCAGACAATATTCATATAGATTGAAAATTACAACAAATGGCAGGCATGCAACACCATTGTCCGTGAGCATCTCTGAGGCTCCCCGCAGTATTGAGCATGGTGTCATTTTTGCCACTGTTATTTTAGTATTGCTCTACATCATCATTGTATTTGATGTAAGTTTATAGATCTGTGTATTTTTAATAAGCTTATTTTTATTAATCTGTGTATTATTTAAGAAGATTATTTCACTAACATTTTGTACAAATAAAATTTGCAGTTGATTCATCGCACATTGGCAGCTATGTGGTCTGGTATCGTAGCAATAGGTGTATTGGCATTACTCAATGAGGCAAGACATATGTTCCTATTAATTCATCATATTACCTTAGGAAGGAAGCACTTACAATATATATAGTGTATATATTTTTAATCCAGAAACCAACTTTGAATGAAGTAATGAGTTGGATGGACATTGAGACGTTAGGCCTACTTTTTGGCATGATGATTTTGGTGGCCATTCTCTGTGAAACTGGATTCTTTGACTACGTGGCTGTTCTAGCGTACAAAATGGCCAAAGGAAAGCAATGGACTGTTGTTACGTTGATGTGCTTCTTCACTGGAGTTATTTCCGCTTTCTTAGATAACGTGACGACAGTCTTACTTTTCACTCCAGTAACAATAAGGTATTGTAAATATCTAATATTTCCCCAAAATAACACTGGCAACTTATTTTAAAAGCTACTTTTGTGTATTCCTTATTTTCAGACTATGCGAAGTTATGGAGATTGATCCAAAGTTTGTCCTAATAGCGATTGTGATGTTTTCAAATGTTGGCGGGACAGCCACTGCAGTTGGAGATCCACCAAATGTCATAATTGTTTCAAATGCAGAAATCGCTGCTAAAGTAAGAGGTTATTTTTGATGTACTCGACGTAGTAAATGATGTTTAAAATAAGAGTTCACTTTGAGGCATACGTTATCAATCAACTGTTTATTTTGCTACACTTTTAGGGCATCGGATTTGCTAATTTTACGATGCACATGTGCATCGGGTCTGTTGCTGCAATGTTTGTGACATACGGTGTTATCTGGATCATGTATCGCAACATCGCTTCAAATAAATCGAATGAACCACAGGAAGTCATAGGTATGGTTACCATTCGTATGATTAATATTACTGTAAGTCGTATGACGTTTTCTAAATTTGTTACATTTTGTTTTAGAATTGAGACAGGAAATATTAGTTTGGAAACGAGCTGCTGGATCATTGTCACTGTATTCGAGAGACGAAAAGACAGTTCGACTTTTACTTCTCCAAAAAGTGGAATCCTTAGAAACACTGCTCAAGAAAAGGCTTTATGATAAAAGGTAACGATACCTTGTAATTTACAATGACATGATTGGAATAGTATCAACTCTAAACTTTATTTCTTCAGGATAAACTATATATCAAAATACACCCGTGTTAAAAGATAAATTTACATATACAGTAATATTATTTTTAAATCATTGTAGCCCTGCAAAAGAAGCTTATGAAGCTAGTTTGTTGGAACTTCAGCGAAAGGTAAAATACAAAAGGCTTTGTTATATAATTTTGAGTATTCGCTGTAAACAGAAATATGAATTTTCTTATACAGTACAAAATAAGGAATTTTCCATTATTGATTAAAACTGGAATCGTCATGTTTGCTGTCATTTTATTGTTCTTCCTTCATTCTATTCCATCAATGAACATCAGTTTAGGCAAGTATATTTTAAAAGAATCTTACGTGATTAATTTTGCAAGCTTACTAATGATTGTGGTGTATTTTCTTATAGGATGGATAGCTATCATGGGCGCCATTTTTCTCCTAGTTTTAGCTGATATGAATGAAATCGAACATATTTTTGCCAGAGTTGAATGGACAACATTGGTATTTTTTGCAGCACTTTTTGCTGTTATGGAGGCAAGTTAAAATTAAGCCTGATGTGAATGATTTTAATGAGAGCATTACTATAAATAAATGATTTGCTCGTTTTCTTGTAGGCACTCAATGAGCTTGGCTTGCTAAAGTTCATCGGCACATTAACGGAGAATTTTATTATGCAAATTCCTAAGGAAATGCAGTTAGGCGTATCAATCGTTCTGATTTTATGGGTGTCAGCCATTGCATCAAGTTTTATCGATAACATACCTTTTACGACCGTCATGATAAAAATTGTGCTACAAATTGCGGATAATCCAGAGCTTGACCTGCCATTGGAACCATTGGTGTGGGCTTTGGCATTTGGTGCATGTTTTGGAGGTGAGCAGATGCGAAATTCTACTCTTGTAAACAGTTTAACAACTAAAAACTGTTGGTAATTGAGTTAATTTTTTTTTCTTTTTTAGGTAATGGTACGCTTATTGGAGCCTCAGCAAATGTGGTCTGTGCCGGCGTTGCTGAGCAGCATGGATATCGTTTTACTTTCAATGAATTTTTTAAGTAAGTGAGACTTTTTTTTAAACATAATTTGCCATGGATCTGATCAAATGCTCAAATCCGATTAACTGCCCGGATTTCGTGGCAGGTTCGATGCTTTTAATTTATTGAAATGCTCATTTCTTATCGCGATATATTGGGGGGAAAATGCAGTGTTTTTGTGGAGGGTTATTCAATGCGTGTCTTTCAAATAGACAGACCGATGCCCGAGGGCGTTATACCTTTTGTAAATTATTGAAACAACAGCAAAAACAAAGTATTTGAACTACATAAGGCATATGCTAAATTGCACTGCCTCTTTCCGTTGCAATAGTTGAGAAATGCGTGTGACTGCTGCTATTGCCTAACAACATTTCTATAAAAAGCCTCCATTTTCCTTGCCCTGCACAAGTTCAGTGTCGTTCATCAAACTTTTCATCCGTATTGTTCAAAGCTCTTCAACCCTTTACAAATAGAATAGTAAAAATTCATGACAGAAATGCAGTGAGTTAAATGAAAAGTTTCATAATAACTCAGCTGTATGCATGCGCAGTATGATGCATATTCAGAACGATATTGCAAACGTAATTTTAAAAATTCTGTTTGAGTACGTACTTCTAGACTTTTATAAGATTCCCAGTAATATTTGTTGTCCTTGGTTATTGTCCTGGCCCGGCACCCATACCTTCGGGAAACTTAGTTTCATAAACTAAATTAGTTCACATTTTCTAAAGCATCAACAATCCATAATTTTATGTTTCCTGCCCTCGATCGTGCTGTGCGTGTCAAAATATCACCAACAAGAATTATTGTTGTCACCGGGCAGTTTTCTAAAAAATTAGCATTACAGCTTGAGTAATCTTGTATATTTAAAATACTATACTTCACTCTGTTGTTGCGCGAATATATTAATTGTTGCGTACGATAATCTATTTTCTTTAAAAATATAGCCTAGGCATGTCAATTAATAATAATGCAAAGTAAATATGATTCATAAAAAGTATGTAATCGTTGATAAACTATACTGTATATATAATGAAAGCAAGTAACGTTTTTAGTTAGGACGCAGGTTGTCGCTAAGTCAAAAGTTGTTGCTCAAAGTTAAGCATTTTGTAACTGTGTTTCATTATCTGACCGCAGTGCTATGTTTTCGTCTCAATGAATATAATGACAAAGACGCACGGCTGATAGCTTTTTTAAATCACTTTTGTAATCTGGCTCAAGTTTGTATACTAAAAATACAACTAGTCAGGGAGGTTACCAGACGTTCGGTATCTCGGAAAACATGTGTTGCAGTGCCAAAACCCATGTGTGTTGCTCAATGTTATTAGGAAATGGATGCACTCATCGTCAGTTGAGCAACCTTTCACTGCACGCATCGCTGTAATTTAGTCACGGTCTGCTGACTTGGTGAGCGGTTGTGTGTTTCCATTAAAATTGGGCTATTTGTAGAACATCGAAATTAGATGAAATTGCCTGCGTAGTCAGGTTAAAACGTAAGTTTTTTGTTTTCGAAATTTCCCCACTTGAAAGCAACAAAAGAAATTCGTGAAACAACAGACAACAGTATTACAAAATCTAATTCACTTTTGGATATATTTTTGGCCTTTTTTTGCGTTTTTCTTAATTATTTTACTACTATGTAGGAAGTTTTGGAACGTAGTATTAGTAGATATTGGTGGTAAAGGTTATCATTCTACAGTACATAACTCACTGAAGGAGCACCGTTTGGAACAGCTTACCTATAGCCATACGCTTATACTTGTACATGTAGAAATGAAATTTAATTGCCGATTTTGGAGTCCATCGTGATGCGGATTCCCAGTCAATTTTAAATTAATACTGTCACCGCCCCCTACCACCTGGTACTCTTTGTACTGACTGTAGGGTATTTAATTTAAAAAATTGAATTCGGCATGTTGCAGTTTTAGTGTTGTTCTATTTCTAAGAGAACGTGAAATGCCTATACATTATACATGTACTGCGTGGAAAATATTTTGAAAATAATCAATTTCCTGAAAATCGCAAAGTTTGCATAGAAACTTTGCCTTGACTTGTGTATACTGGACTTTTGTTATGCTAACCTTCCTCGCGATTGCACACCCTTATTCACCGAACTGCGTGTTATTTACTTCAATGAAAACTAAGAACGCAACTTATCGCATATTTCAAGGAAAGTTCTATTTTTGGCCAGGTTTTCTTGAAAACGCAGATAAACAATGTAATGCGCCACTTTAAAATCTAGGCCCACTGGAGTTCAGCAACATAAAAGCTTGGTTGCGTAATTTTGACTGCGAACATGCACAAACAAACGTACCGAACGTGGCATTTAGTGATTTTAAATCAACGGTTGTAACAAAATAAACAAAAAAAAATAACTTGTTCCTCCCGAATGGGCACATATCCAGTGCTATCCGTTAAATAAAAGTATGTAAGAGCACTGAACCTTTTTTTTTTTTATAAAAGTTCTAATTAGTGATATTTTCTGTTTCCTTTTTTCTTTACAGAATTGGCTTCCCAATAATGTTGGTAACCACCGCTACAGCGACAGTTTACTTACTCATATGCCACGTGGCATTTGACTGGAATGGTACCGCTTAAATGTCCGATGGCGGGTTATTGCATATTTGGTTAATGCTGATAATCAATTATAGCGATTAAAATATGAATTACTCAGCCACAGCAATGGCAATCCAAGATTGAAGATAGTTTTAATCTCAGATTAGATTTTATTAACCATTATGCAAGCCGGTCATTATAATATTATATTTGTCTCCATGGCGCTTGGACACCTTTCTCATGACAGGCAATTTTACATTATGGTTCTGTGAACCGCATGGTCGCACTTTGCTCGTGTTGCGCTGGTTGCGCGCTAATCAGTGGCAACATTTTTTTAAAAATATGATGTCATTCTCTAGTCTTACATGCTTTTGGAATGGAGAATTGCTACGGGTGTGCTATACGTTTCGTTTAATCGTAATACTTTTTAAAACGTTTTGTATACCCTAATGTCCGTTAATAACAAAGGGAACATTTGCATATTGCTGGAACGCATTATATCTCGATTTTTAATTTCTACGATTGGTATCTCGCAACATTAATTTGCTGCCAAATAATTTTAGACCAAAATCGGGTTTTTTGACATTTTATACGTTTTTAATACTTGTAATTGAATTGAACTGCAGTATTTAGAGGTACTATGTGCATGTACGGGGGAGAATTTTAGACATTCATCGATCGAGTACATACGTCTTTTAATTTCATTCTGTCATTCATTTTAGCTGTAATGGGTATGATTGTGAATTTGAAGATATGATGCAAATTGCCAATATTACGCGTGTAAATATCAGGATGATCGAGCCTCATTTGCATTTGTTGAACTTTTGTAGTGATGCAATGATCTGTGTTTTATTTTTTTGAGTTTTAATGAATTTTGTAATTTTTTATAATGAATACAAATTGCCTATACAATTAGGATACAGTACATGCTGATATGTTTTCTCTGCTTCATTTTTAAATGCAAGTTTTTGTAAACGTCATCTTTCAACATGTAATGCTGAAATTTAACGCATTACTTCTGAAAAGTACAAGACAATTCCATATACATGTAAATAAAAAGTACTTTCAATTAACATAACTGCATCTCGACGATTCAAAAACGTTGCATCATTCGCTTTCATTGCATTTCAACCTTCATGCTAAACCTACATGTTCAATACTATAGACAGGCATGTAATGAAGTGCACCACCTACACTGTCAATACTAGTGATAAGATCACTGATGAGAGTGTAATCAATATCGTCAGTACTACTGACGGCATTGCAATTACAAAACCACGCCCCAGTACTAATTCCAAAATCCGAATTTTTATCAATAATGTCCATCATTCCACGTTTTTTCACCCTACACGATCATTCTTACTGTCAATCTCAAAAAAGTAATGTGACAGTGTTATTTAACGTGTACAGTCCCCTATATACATGTAGTGTCCCGTAATTGTGAACCATCAGTTGTTCTCCTTCCGTCTTTCTCAAATACGAATCCAACAGAACCTTAATCTTTTAATAAACTTAATTACCAGTGTAACTTTTGATTAATGCCATTAGAGCTGGCTAGCAGAAAAGTTTTTTTTTTAAATTTTCGAGGTTTTCTCCATAACACCATGAAAAGCCCATTACCGTAAGTAATTTCTGCAACAAATGTTACAATAATGTACTTACTGTACAACCAGCGAAGCCCCTCGGCCTTTAACGAAGACCTATCACCTATGCAAATTTCATCTTTTTTAATTCGTTTGGAAAAACACGTGGCGTACGTAGCTGATCTTACCATTAACTAGTACATGCATATATACCCAATTTTGAATTTTTAAACCAACACACGAATAAAAAAATTTGTTATTGTTTCCGACCACTTGAAGATGTTTCCTTTTGCATATATACCCACTTATACAGTATTTTAAAATTCATGAAACACGTGTTGGTATATACATGCGTAGGCCTATGTTAGATTAACCTGATAATCTCGTTTCTTGAAGATTTGTGCATTGTTTTTGGCTAGTTTAACGTCTTCGGGCTAATTGAAATTCAGTGGTGGTGAGATACAAGTACATACCAGTACGTTCAATGATGGCGGGCAAGATCATTTTCATTTAACTGACCTGCGTGATTTTATGTGGATTACCAGTTGCTGACTTCCCTGCGTTGAATCGAGTTGAAGAAATAGTAAAATGGCATCGAGGTAAGATTTCAAACCAATATTAACCGTCGTGTTGGCGACATTTACTGAAAAAACTACATGTATACTGTGTGAATATATGAGAATATGCCTAACAGCTGAACAATGCAGACATGTTTGAGTTGGGCGAGTCGAAAAGTTTGCTACGATTGCATGGATAGACACGATTTTAAATTCGATACAGCGATTACTTCATGTATGGCGTATATGCATATAATTAGATTGCTAAGTGTGTTAAAACTTGCTTGGTGATAATTTGATGTTCATGCTAGTTGTGTGTTTTTGTGTGGAAAAACTGAGTCCTATTAATCCTGTAAGTTCAGGGTTGATGTTTATAAAAATCATTAGAAGTTCCACTTTTGAGTGTTGTTAAAAATACCCATTTAAGATTTCAACAACTGTCAATATTTGTGTAACATACATGCCAGGTGCTAAGATGCTTCTGCATTTTAAATTCACCAGATCTGTTTTAATTACTTAAAATTGGCAGAGCTTGAACATGACCCACATCCATACCAAGTAAAGCAATTACATGTCTCTATTTATAAATATTTCCAAGGAAGTATTAACTCTGAGCGTGTAGGGCTGTGCTATACTGAATTAATATAATGATAAATGTTAACTTAATGAATTTTAGGACATTATTCTACATGTAAATCTGCACCTATTTGATGTTATTTACATGTACATTATATACTGTATGGTGATACACATGACAATTGGCGTCACCATTAGGAAGTTTTTCCAGGCCTTTTTTACTCTTATTGCCACTTTCGGTATACAGTAGCTCTGCACATGTACATGTAGGTCATTTTCTAGGAATTACAGTATTTCAATAAATGGATCAGAATCCAAATATTTTGTATACGTTGGTATAGTCTATGTTTTTGGATGGGGAATTTTTAGCTTGACGACAAGCACTTGTGTTGAAGAAACGCAGTCTATTTTTGGCGGGCCTACATTTAGTCATGAATTTATTTTTAGATATCCTGGAAAACTGCAGGTGTATACTGTAGCTTATAACCAATTCTCGCGAAACTATACAATCATAAGACGAAATATCTACTGTAGAAATTGTACTGCTTTGAATGATAACCCTGGTTCTACAGAAAAAACTCGAACATGGATTGTTTGAATGATGTACTTTCACTATAGATGTACATTTCATTCAACCTAGTGCCATATACTGTTTGTCCCCCATGTACTTAACCTTATAACTAAAAGACCTCCATTGGTTAGTCTCGATTTTCTTGAAAAAGAGCAAAACAAGTTGAAGCTGGAATATATTAAGTATTCAGCTTTTAGTTTATGAATGAGGCAACAGCTGGACTCAACCTTGGCTGGGTTCCAAAATTAATAAAAGATCTAAAAAAGTAGTAGAAATCAACAAATAAAAGTTGTGACATAATGACCTTATAATATACATGTACATGTACCTGTACTGTACGTAGCATGGTTTTTCGTAAACTTAAAGGTCAAAAGATGTACAGTATACTGTGTACTGTCGACCGCCACTATGTACATACTGTACATACATGTATAGCAAACATTTCACGTTCATTAATATTAATGACATCAGCCTTCTGATAGTGACATTAATAATGATCGTGAAGGGTGTACTGATTAAATTCCATTGATCGTGTAAGGTTGAAAAGTAATGAAAGCGCAATGATGCAAAATTTTTGGAGGTAATGCACAGTACATGTACAGTATATACTGTTGATGACATTATTACTGAATGTAGAGAGCCGCATGCCCTATTCACATCGACCAAACACATGTTGGCACAGTTATAGTCATTCTAGACACTATAGATATCTCATCATACAGTACAATGTACATATAGGCTACCTCATACAGATGTATGATCGAGTCATTGACATTAACACTAACACTATAAAATCAACATACAGTACATGTATAATAGAACACATTCATTTTTCTTTTTCTGGTTCATCTTGAAAGTGTTTCTCGTTTGCTTGATATATTTTTTTTTAAAAAAAATACACAATGATGAATAAAGCTTAAGTTAAAAGAATGTTATAACAACTAATCGTGGTTATTTAATGTTTAGAAATCAATGTTTTACTTCTGTAAACAAGGTATGCAAGAGTACAAAAAGTATAAAACTATAACGATACATTTGTAAAGATCACAGAAAGTTGAAGCTAAACTTCTGTTTTAAAAGTGCAGTTAGTAGAATGGGAAATAAAAATAAGTAAAAAAGAATTGTATCACATTCTTAAAATTTTGTATCCAAATTTGAAAAGCGTATTATTACCATGTATGCTGCTGAAACCTTGATGTTACCTTCAGGTATGGGAAATTCGGTTTAGTTGACATGTTGTCCTACGGATGTCATACCGGTAGTTTTTTGGAATACTTAAAATAGTGGGGAAAAACAAGTCCTTGTATCATATATTATAGTGCATTGATATTCGAATCTTAATTACAATATTGTACATTTCTTCGAGCATTTTTTTGTTTGAAATTTTGTTTTAAGATGGTTCTTGTGTCAATCCTCAGTTAGGCCAGTTGACTGTTTTTAAAATAAGTCGACTAGAGCCACCATATTTATCTTGGTTCGCTTCAGAATAGAAACACGACAAATTGGTGAATTTCAGCAGCGTACACGTAATTATCGACGCTTTTCACGTAATACTTGTGAAGTTCAACTAAATTTCGTATGAGAGATACATTTTGATGAGAGGTGGCAGTGGTAACTGTTGTATTCTGTTTGGAAGAATGCAACCTTTGCCACTTAACTGGCGTCGGATGGCCAACCGCAGTTGGTGCTTCAGGTAGAGAGGGGTTTGCGCGGCGTTTAAGAGCATTTGCTTCTGTTCCGGATTCCAATTCGAAGCCCTTTTGATGGCCGGTAAATGGAAGGCTTCGGCCGCCTCCAGAATGACGTCGAAAACGTGGGGGAACTCCGCCAGTCTCGGTACGGCTTTCAAGATGCCCCTAGGGTCGTGGTACTGCGTTTTGAGAACGACGGCAGCGCCGTACTTGAGCAGCATTTCCACCACTTTCATCTCCGGCTTCGTGCTGTAGTTGAGGTACTCGCCGAGGGGCGGCTTGAGCAAGGGGCCGGTGTCTGACAGCGTGAACTGGTTGGGGTTGGCGCCTTGATCCAACAACATTTTCAAGATTTCCAGACGATTGTCGATGTTGTCCGTGCAGGCGATGTGCAAGGGCGAACCGATGATGGGCGAGTTAGCGTTGACATCGGCACCGTAGTCTATGAGCAGCTTGACCATGTCCGGATTGCCCTTAAGGATGGCGAAATCTAGAGGCGTGGGCTTGCGGTACTCGGAGGAGAAGTTGAGGCGCGCCCCTTGCTTCAACAGCAGGCTCACCAGCTGCATGTTGCCACTGAGCACGGCATAGTGCAGAACGGTGCGACAGTCGTGGCGCTCTGAGGTCATGGCGTTGACGTCGGCGCCGTAACTAATGAGCAGCAAGGTCGGCTCCATGCCGTCCGGGTGACGACACGCCTTCATCAGCGGCGTCAGGCTGCTGCGGTCCCTGGCGTTGGCGTCGGCTCCGAACAGGAGCAGCAGCTCCAGGAACTGCAGGTTTAAGGGGTGCACGAAGTTGATCTCCGAGCCCAGGAAGTAGCGGGCGTTGGGATTGGCGCCGTTCTGCAGCAGCAGTTTGGCGGCGTCGTAGTGGCCGTTCTTGATGGCCAGGCGCAGGGGTTGATCGGCCAGCACCGTCTTCGGGTATGGGTCCGTCGAGTCAGGATCTGACCAGTCGATCTTGGCATGGTGCTGGATGAGCAGGTCGAGGATCTCCACGTAGCCATGTTCGGCGCACAAGTGCAGAGCTGAGTAGCCCACCTCATCCAAGGCGTTCACGTCGCCGCCACGCACCAGCAACAGGTGGATGGCCTCCAGATAACGCTGGTAAACTGCGTAGTGCAGCGGACGCAGACCTTGGGTCACGGGTTCGTTCACTTTGGCACCACAGGCCAGCAGGATGCGGATCTCGTCCAAGGGCGCTGAGCGGATGATGCTGTCGGCCAGCTCACGCTGCAGATTCTGCAGGCAGGAAGGGATTTGTGGCATCGTGGAATTCAAAGGCGCTTTCGGCAATCCTTTACTGATTTCTGGAAGAATAAAGAAGCGGCAAATTTAGTCATCGTTTTAGGAACTGTCCGAGGAAAATGGGAATCGGAATTGCGACCATTCCGAGAAAGTAAGGACTATTCGCAGACTCATCGAAAAATTGAAAACAAAAAAACGTGTAAGACTGAAGGAACAATAACGACGTCCAAGTGTACTCGAGAAGTTAAAGCGGGCTACTTTTGCTTTGAATGAAAACCATGGTATTCAAACAGTTGTATAGTTTGTTATTAAAACAAACTCGTGTCTACATTTTTAATGACTGAATTTCAGTGTTCCGTAGACGGAATTAATCAGTTTCTAAAGGCGGGTACACACCAACGAAACATTGTTGCGAAACACTGTTTCGCAACAAGGTTTCATAAAAAAGTTTCCGAGATATGTTTCGTGCAATCTGTTGTATCGGAAACATTTGCGTTCACACCAACGAAACTATTCTATGAAACAAGATGGCGGAAACCATGT
>JAQGAO010003235.1:0-17487 GCA_034697705.1 Ommatoiulus sabulosus | reverse complement strand
AAAATTGGACGGGACATGATGGGGGGGAGGGGGGGGTTGACAAAAACCGGACAGTGGCGGACAGGGGGGAGGGGGGGTCTAAAAACCCGGAAAAATACCGGACATCCTTTATGGATGATCCCTTATACGAATGTCTGTTTTTAATTTCCATTTATAATCCAATGTTGCCAGATTTTATCCAGTTTTCGTTTGATTTATACTACAATAAGAGTCCATTAAAAGTAATAGCTGATTACAGAAACCTTTTGTCATTTAGTAAATTTTGTTACGAAAATACATTCCTGATATACAGGGTGGCAATGCCTCTGAGAGATTTCCATAGATTGGAGACTATGAGCACTCATGTGTTTCTTTAAAAATATGTTCATTATATATTACGCTATTTATACTGTGTATGTACTGTATAACCTGGTTTCCCATAAACCTGGAAAAGTCAAAGATTGAAAAGTCAGTGAAATTCAACGTATTAATGTTGTCACAATCGAAATTTAATGTTTCCATGTGCTTATAGATCAGGTCCCATTCGATTTTTTTTTAATTTTCTCGGTACAAATTTGCAAAATTGTGAACAGTTTCCGAGGACAAATTTGCAAAGTTTTGTATTGTAAAATGTTAACTTTTTCCAAGTAAAAATTTGCGAAGCTTTCTACATTTTTCCGAATACAAATTTTTAACATTTTCAACATTGATTCATGCTAATTTTGCAAAATTTCCACTTTTTTCTATGTTAATTTTGAAAATTGATTAAAATTATCTTTAGAAATTTCGGAAAATATATTGAATATTGCCCTTAGTCGATTTTGCAAAGCCGTGGCTATCAATTTTGACATTATCAATATTCATGGAAATTTGTTTAAGAAACTGGAAAAGTCAGTGAAGTTGAATATGAAACTTCCTCGGGGAACCCTGATAATTAATCTTATATATTAATATTCACGATGAATTATTTTATACCAGTAACTAATTTCATGTTATTATTATTCTTATTGTTATTATTGTTATCCCGTTAGTTTAGGACGAAATTCGAAGTTCTCTCAAGATTTCCACACCATGCTTGTTGCTTTCACAATGTTGCGAAAATTGTCATTTCTGATGAATTTCGGATTATTCACCTATTATATGAAATTTATACTCGGACAACCTTGAATTCAAGTATTGTTTAGTTTGGCTGTTTGAGTGGTATAGTTATGACGTTTTAATTCCCCTTGAAACTAGGCAATCACTGCTAGCTTCCTGGTATTGCAGGGAAGCACGCGACTGAGCTGCCCGAAATACACTGTACCACAAATCGACGATTAGTTTACAAATTCATTCGGTAGATGACGCCCTGCGTCCTTACATCGCTTTCTTGGCTTCCTAATTGTCAGAAATCGATTATTCGTTTGCAAATTCATTCGCCAGATGGCGTCCCTGAGTCCATTGATCGCATTTTCTTGCTTTATTCGCAGCGAACTGATTTAAGTCACCAATAGATGGCAGCACGCTTCGCTTTTTTGCATATATTTTCCTCTTGTGTACTTTTCAGGCCTATGCATCCAAGCGGGTCTCATTTTGGGCTGTTTTACTACGGGTATTTGCATGTCTGCCAGACTATGTTATGACATTTATCTTGTTTTCTTTATTATCTAAAAATTGCCATTCTGAGTAGCCGCTGACGTGTTTATTGCGACATAAATGGACGCAATTTGCAAACTACATGACGTTTCTATGTGGTGGAAAGGTCATTGACGGGCGGAACAAAAACTCTGGTTACTTTAATCGGCTTTTAAATCTTGTTTCACTCAACAAATAAAATGTTGTTTCGCTCAAAATTTGAAAATCGGATACAAGTTAAAATCGACCAACGGAGCTTGGTGCAACCTGCCACAACCTTTGATTTCGCATTTTGTTCACCTATTTCGCAGTTTTATTAAGAGTAATCGACGATTAAAACCTACTTCATGGAAATATTAACGTTTTTATACATTAAAGCTGATTCGAATGGAACAATAAATTAATGTTATTTACGTTATATGAGTTTGGTGCATCGTACTGTATAGTAAACGTGTCTAGAATAATTTTTATACTTTATTACTGAAATGGATTCGGTTTATTTGCAGGTTTTTTCTTTGCACATTGGGCGATTAATCCTGGATGTATGTTAAAATTAGAATAATTTTTACGACTTGAGGCAAAATAACTTTTCTTGCCTAATTGTTTTTTAATCAATTCCATGATTATGATTCGTTAAATAATCGTCGATTAAAATCAATTTCATTTTCGAGTTTTACGTTTAAAAGATCCAACACTTGCTTCACGTGTGAAAAAGTAACTCCGTGAAAAGTTTAACTGCCGATTTCTAAAGGTCGCTAGACATTAAGGAAACTTAAACTGAAACTTGGTTTCCGAATGTGGAATGCAAATTTCCGAACCGTGCATTAACCGGCTTTCCGAATTGGGAGTTTCCATACGAAGGGTGTTCATTAAGTTTCCACAATCTTTTTTTTTTTTTTTTTTTTTTTATACGGCTATATCGATTTTAATCAGATTTGTTGGAAATTTTGTTCAATCACTCTTGAACATATTTCAGCATTAAAATATGTTTCAAAAGTTGGAAGTGCTTAAAATTCAAAATCCAAGATGGACTTAGAGGAAATAGTTACTCAATAGCGGTCTGTTGTTCGCTTTTTAACTTTTGTTTGAAGGCATTTCAGGAGCAGAAATGTGTGAAATGTTCAAGTTCCAGGTAATGTCCAAACCTTCCGGTCTATGAGTGGATTGAAAAGATCAGAAATGGAGAGACAACTCGGAAAGATGCTCAGAGAACTGGACAGCCAGTGTCCGTCAGAAATGCTGATTTGGAA
The DNA here is from genome assembly GCA_034697705.1 of Ommatoiulus sabulosus. NCBI lineage: Eukaryota > Metazoa > Arthropoda > Diplopoda > Julida > Julidae > Ommatoiulus > Ommatoiulus sabulosus. The sequence continues at coordinate 14,644 of JAQGAO010003235.1, read as the reverse complement.
GCTTTTGCTCAAACGTTTTTTGAGCGAGTCGTTCATTCACTGTCAGAACCATGGGGAAAATGCATCACCCAAAATGGAATTTATTTTGAGTAATAGATGACGTTTACGTGTATTAACTTCTCTACCGTTTTTTTAATTGATTGCGGAAACCTAATGAACACTCCTCGTACTGTACGTTAACTGAGTTTCGTCAAAGTTTTCTTGTTGTGTAGGGGAAATTACCTACCTTTAGTAATCTTGAGTTTGGTGCAACCTGCCACAAGCATCCTACATTACCTTTGTTTGCTTAATTGCTTAATCTTATATCATTTCCATTTTTTTTTCATTGAGTAATCGTCGATTGCAACCTGCTTCACCATAAAGGCGAACCTTGTTCCACTCGTGCAATTTTTAATAAAACCATTTTAATAATCCCAACTCGGTGCAGCTCGACAATGATTTTGGTAGAAATAAATAGCTTTTTCCTATTCCGAGTTCATTTGCATACGTATTCGTCGAGGGGAAAGCAATGCCAAAATTCCATCGCAGCGCAGCTTTTACGTATAAATTACGTCCAAAAAGGACGTTTTGTGTTCAAATGAGATTTTTCTTAATTGAAGCAAATATAAAAGCTCCGTAAATACACTTTGCCCATGGTCCAGAAAAAAAACCATGTTTCATCAAATGAGATTCAGAATTGAAAAATGAGCAACGCACTCGAAAGGTGGGTCCTTGGCAACCATTTTCTGTCACCCTACTAATTAATCTTTATGTCATATGTGTACGTACACGTTCCGAGCCTCATTTGCATAAACTATATTTCGTGTCTCCAGGGCGATCGGCCGTTGATTAAAAGGTTTGCCTGGAACCCAATTACAAACTTTGCTCACAGTTTCAATTGTGTTTTTCAACTCCCCCCCCCACCCCCCTTGACCCTCATGCTCTTGGCCTATGACGTCCACATGCTAATATTTGGGCATAAATTGTGCACGTTTCTGACAAAGACGAAAAGGATTCCCGAAGAGGGAGAGGAATTAATGAGCGAAGGGGATGACTCATCCTCCAGATGAGTTCATTGCCAAGAAACGGGGAAATCTCCCGCTTTTGCAGCCTCCAGAAATGAAAAAAAAAATCTTCGAATTTGTAAGCGATGAATGGGGAGCCTAAATATAGAAATAGGACGCGAAATGCTGTATTTGCATACGTCTAGCCATTAGGGGATGCTGGGGGAATTCGCGAATTTTCTGCTCAATCGAGGGCTTATTAGCTGAGCAAGAAAACTAATTGGCCCGGAAATCAGAGAGAATTTGCGAGAAAAAAAAAAATATGGGAGAAAAAGCTGTTTTCAGACTTGATTGGGATGCTGAAAGCTGAGATTTTGCTCCCTGGCACGACTGCTTTTGGTTGGGAATGTACCAGCAATTTGCTGATTTTTGTGTGCAAATTATGTGTTATTATTTTGGGAAATGGAGCATTTTTTGTTAAAAAAAGTGGTTTTTGAGGGAGTGGTAATGTTTTTTAAAAAAAATGTGGCTTGAGTTGGTGGTAGTTTTTGTACCCGAAATTCGGAAATTTCGGACGTAACTCTTCTAATATACATGTATACCTGTACAGTGTACACTCATGTCCAAAAGCTAAACATAATTGTCCAATATTCACAAGTATATAAATTATGCTTAGCTTTTGGACATGAGCGTACATGTGATAGGGGTGCATTGCTTATCGCACTTTAGCATCCGTGAAGTACACCCCACATCGAAAATCAATGCATTTTGAATTACATTTTGTGTTATAAAAAAGCATTTTCGGAATGTAATCTTGTCAATGCGTTTGAAAATGTATTTTCAAATGCATTGCATTGTTCCAATTAATACGTCATTAAATGTCGCGAAATGAATTTTCAAATTCTGATCCAATTAATGTTTTAAATATCGCAAAATTTAATTTCAAATGCATTACATGTACAATGTTCCAATTCATAACTATTAAATAACGCAAAATGGATTTTAAATGCATTACAATGTTAAAATTAGTAGATTTAATTAACGCAAAATGGATTATCAAATGCATTAGTGTTCCAATTAATACATATTTAAATAACACAAAATGAATTTTCAAATGCATTACATTGTTCCATTTAATACATATTTAAACAACGCAAAATGGATTTTCCAATGCATTACAATGTTCCAATTAATACATATTTAAATAACGGAAAATGTACTTTAACATACATTAGGCTACAATGTTCCAATTAATGCATATTTAAATAACGCAAACTGGATTTTTAAATGCATTACATTTTTTCAATTAATACATATTTAAATAACGTAAATTGGATTATTGAATGCATTACATTGTTCCAGTTATTATATATTTAAATAACGCAAAATGGCTTTTCAAATATATTTCAATACTCCAATTAATAAATATTTGAATAACTCAAACTGGACTTTCATATATTTCAATATTAATACATATTTTAATAACGCAGAATGGATTTGAAATTGCATTCTTGACAGTGCATTGCAAAATGCATTTATGATAACGAAGAATGAATTTTGAAATGCAATACAATCTATACTTATTTTCAATTGTATTTTTGAAATGCATTTCATTTCAAAGTGTGTCAGGTATGCAAACACAATGTATTCATTGGTTTCGAAATCGGGATAACCTTGAGTGAATTCAATTTGTTCAAACCAATTAATGTGTCGAATTTGCGCAAGTCACTTGCCAAAACTTGCGCGACTGCCAAAGTTTGATTCGCAAAGCTTCTGTCTGAGTACATGTACTCCTGATATGTACATGGAATTGTTTTTTACCTATTGTACAGTACAATTCTGTTATCAGTATTCCACTCAAGTTAAAATATGTTTATTTTCTTGAAAGGGTCGTCTCTAAATTCTTTGAAATAAAACGTTTCCGCATCTTTTTCCATTTTATCTGTTATCTTTTTTTAACAAAATAAACTGAAATGAAACAAATCATTGCTGAGCGAAACTCAGGAATGAGTTATTATTAAATCAGCAGTAAAATTAATTACTTCAGTTGTTCTTAAGCAAACAATATAATTAATTCCTGTTGTTGTTTTAAAATAAACAGTCAACTTAATAGCTCTCATTATTTTTTAAATAAACAATATAATTAATATCTCTCATTATTTTGAAGTAAATATAAAAAATAAGTTTTAATAGCTACGCCATCGTAAGCAATGTTTATAATTTTTTTTACTAAAACATTTTTTCCCCCAATTTTTTTTTAAAGCATAGCAAAATTTATTGTACCAATGTTTTATTACTGTTTTCACGAATTTATTCATTCGTCGCAACAAAATCCACTCGTTAAATTTTTTGTCCATTATTGGAATTTGTTATAGCCCTGCGATATGCTAATGATGAAATATGTTCAGGAATAATCCTCATGATTTTTTTTTTAAATGATTGTGGAAACTTAATGAATACCCCTCGTAGTTTTTGCAGTATTTCCAAAATCTCCCCAGCATTATTCGCCCCAAAATGGCGAATTTCATAGCCTTAAAAGCCGTTATTATAGTTTTATGTGAGATTGTCTCAAATTCAAATCGCAACTCGTTGCTGAATTCCAGGGCTTTTATAACTTAATTGCTGGCATTTTTCAGCCTATGGCCCGGGCGCACGCCATACACGTGTAACTTAATCCTGGCAATGGCCAAATTAATTAAACATTACGATTTTTATCGCAATTAACGCTTTTTTTTCTCCTCCCAACGAGCGGGCATTTTACAGGGGGCAAAAATCCGCGCTATGCGAGCGCCATAAAAAGCAAACATTTATTACTTCCTGTATTTATATCATCTGTCTGAAGCCTAGCCCGCTAAAAATGCAATTGTTAACTAGTTTTAATGACACGCGTGTTTGCCTATGCACGTGTCCCTGCGTTTTTATTGTTCTTATTACCGTATACAAATGGCCAAATAATGGCGACTGGTTTAGGGGGTGTAAAAAAGTAGTTCTGCAAAGTCTCTTTTTCCTAAAGCGTCGTAAAAGTGTGGTAAATGCGAACGCCATGCAGCATCAAAATTAGCTGATAGCAAAGGCGATTGTACCCCACCCCTCCCTTTTGGGGCCATTCAAAAAGGATGTCCAAAAAATTCTTTGAATAATCTGCTTTTGACAACCCCCTGTCTGCGTTGGGTTCATGTCATTCTTAAATATATCTTCAGTAGCATCACGTCCATGAGGCAGTTTTGTTTAGAAATTTGGGGAAATATTGGTTCTAACAATGTCCACTTGGTGTACTTCTGGAATACTTGGAGGAATTAACAACTTTATGTGGAATAAAAATTTACATTCTTAAGTTTTTCTTAAGTAGCATCACGTCCATGAGACAGTTTTTTTAGAAATTTAGAATAATTTTGGTTCTAACAATGTCCACTTGGTGTACTTCTGGAATACTTGGAAGAATTAACAACTTTATGTGGAATAAAAATACATTCTTGAATATATCTTAAGCAACATCACGTCCATGAAGCAGTTGTTTTCGAATTTCAGGTAATTTTCCACATGTTTGAAAATCATGTTTTATTTGCTACAAATGATTTGAAATCAAATGTTCTATTTTTCCAATTTTTCCTACAAGTCGAATTATTTTCAGTTTACTATTTTTATATTTAATATCCACGTTTTGTAAAAGTTGCATAAAAGTACACATGCTTTTTGGATCCACCTAAATTGTATGAAAATTCGACAACAAATTGCCTCGCGTGTTGCATATTTTAGATAAATGTATTAGCCGACACTCACGAGGCAATGTGTTGCCGATATTTCTGGCAAATTTAGGCGTGTTCGAAAAGTCAAACGCTGAAAGTAATTCGATTCATTTAGGTTTTTTAAATGTGAAAAATTGTAACATTTCATTTCTCATAATTTGCAGCCAATAAAGCATGAATTTTTGAAAATACCTTTAATTTCCAGAAATGTGGCATGAAATTTACTCGTGTGTTACGTCCTTTAGGAAAAAAAAAATTGAAACTTTTTTTTTTATAGAATCACTTACTTCAGTTCTTATCCTAATCGTCACCCAACATATTGGGAATTTCTGACATTTTGATACATGTAATTAAAAAAACGTTTTGGACGAAACATTGGAAATATACTACATGTACATACATATTTCTCGAAAAAGGTGGGCCACACAACTTCAAAACCATTTTCACTTAAGGTTTTTAGTTTTTCTCATCTCTAAGCTGCATGTTGGGTGCACTGGTCATTATGACATGTCTGCACTTTTTAGATTAAGGCTTATCTCGTAAATCTAAAATCTTTTTTATTCATTTCCTCTATCCCTTCTCGTTGACGCTCTTTTTGAATGACCCCTTTTCAATCCCTTCTTGTTTTACGGCGCTCCTGGCGCCAGACGTTTAAAAACATGGACGCAACGAATGGTTTCAGTCGCATTAACCCACTGAGCGAATGACGTAATTCGGTAATGCCTGAAGTCTGTCCTCCAGACGATGATTAGGAAAATAAAAACAGTGTCCATAAATGACGCACAATTTTTATTGCGGAAGTAGCCAATGTATGCACTACTCGGCCATTTTAATGATTGCATTATAATATGATTATTGCGTAGAGAGAGCTCTGAAGTCTGGCAACACTTCCGCACATCCTGACTTATACCAAAAATGTAGATACAAAAATATTTGGTGGAAATAAAAAAAAAATTCCGGGAATTTTTGATTAAGATCCACGATAAAATATTGTGTGAAATCGGAATCATCTTAGGGCACGTGTACTGGAGTAATTCGGTACGTTTTTGCAACGTCCAGTATGCCTGGTTCGGCAATTCTTTATTGGATCATGAAATTTGTCTTATATTTTGCTTTTAAATTCAACGAACCTTCAACAGAAACACAGAATGCATGCTGATGCATGTATGATAACGTTGAAATGTACTGTATTTCCTCCCTTTTTTATCGAACTGAATACAGTAAACACAAAAAGAAGTCAATGCATGGACATAAAAAATTTCCGCCGTCTAATTATCTGCATTAGAATAAATTAAGTCACGTGCTACCGACTTAATGAGGAAATTTGTATAAGGAGCAATGAATAAATTATGACAACATGTACCTGTAATTCTGAAGTTCGCAGTGTTTGTCGTCATTCTATGGTCAATTTGAATTTTCAAGAAATTATGATCGACAAAAAATCCCAATGCGTGAGGTGTTTGTACAATATAAACAGTTTGCTTTACAATGAAGCAGAATCACCAAATGCTTCATGCACTAGTTTTTGGTAACAGAATTGTGACATCTGCCCAACAAGATGGCAATTACAGTAAAACCTGGAGAAGTGACCACCTGTTTATGTTGACCACTTTTTAGTTTTTTTTCTAGTGTACATTTCCTTCATAAAAATTCTCTATATAGTGGCCACCTGTCTATTGTGTACAGTGGCCAGTGTGTGTTGTCTTTTTTGCAATTTTTACATTACCAATGTGCCTTATAAAGTGACCAGATAAGAGATGAGGCACCTTAATCCTGCTCCCCAGTGGTTCTCAAATAATTCAGCCAATCATGTTATTCAGATCGAAAAAATCACTGAAAACATGATCATAAAAATCAAAAAACATTTAAAACAAGGAAAACTTGATAATTTTTTCTTTAAAAAAACCAAATGTGTATAATAAGGCAATAAATATATACTGTATGTAATGCACATGAACATAATGATTCTGTACTTTTTTGGTTTTGTGGTTTTTTACAACATGTATGACAGTGTACATGTTCATTTTAATTTAATTCAGGCATTCTTTGTATAGTGACCACCTGTCATTCCCCCAGTGACCACCATTGAATTTTTTTTGGTGGTCACATTGTTTTACTTTTTTTGTTTTTTGTTAATCATTCTGTTCGTTGAGAAAAACTTACAGAATCTAGCAAACATCATATTTCTGACGTTGGTCATTGTTTTTAACAATTAATCACAAAGGATGCTGCCTGCAAAACCCAGAGACGAGTGGCCCAACCACGTGGTTCAAGCGCTCACGATCAGTTCCGGGAATTATTGGGTTAGCCCCCATAAGCATTATGAAACTGACCAAATCAGCTTTAAACATTGAGTATATTAGTTTAATATCAGCTCAGTGCGCTGTATTTTCTGTGAGGGTAAGCCATTTTTGGAATCTTTTATTGCTTTTCCTCGATGTGAACCTCATCGATTTTTTTTTCCAAAGTCAGGAATTTTCTTAACCGTGGTGTTTCGGTTACGTTCACGCGCTTGTTCCGGTGGTTTACCTAACAAACTTATATCTGAACAAAAAAACGAAAGAAAGATAAAGCTAATGCTCGATTATGTCCACTTTGAAGCTATACATTATAATGTTCGTGCAACGTTGTCGGCCTACACTGACCGATGCAGATCCCCTTCTGGTCCCCCGCTTAACCCCCTAACACTTACGAATTCACGGTATGCGAACCTTTAAGAGAGGGGGAAAAGTCGTAAATTCGTAGCAGTAAATTTTAGAGTGCTTGCATGAAAATGTCCGAGCGACGAAAAACATGTCCGAAATGGTGTAGGTACATATACGGTCTAAACCAATTTGATGCCAAAAGAAGGAAATCCATAAAAGGAGCACGCTTGAGTGAATGAGAACCAAGAGCCATTGCTCAGCGCTAATCCCATGTTAACCATAAGAAACCAATGTGATGATTTTGGCCAAAGTGGCAGGCCCCTGGAGTCGCAAACAACGATATTGACCAAGGATGACCGGATGGTGTAATTTTATATGACTGAATAAAAATACTCCATTATTGCTGATAATAACGTTTGGTAATACTGATAGCATCTCAGTCAGTTTCGAGGTTGAATTTAAAAGAAGTGTTGCACAAAGTATGAGGGTTTGATATAGTCAAACCCATATGTAGTCATAAGTCAGGGAAGAATGTCTTACTTTGAAAAAGTCAGGGAAATTCAACGTAGTCTAATACAAATTTGAAAATTTTCCTCGTTTTCTGAGGACAAAATTGTCAAATTTAAAAAAAAAAAAAAAAAAATTCATGCAATCTTTTTTTAAATTGTTAACATTTTTCTAGGTTAATTTTCAAAATTGTCATTAGTCAATTTTGCAAATTATTTTCCTGTGTCGATTTGGAAAAATATGTAAATATTTGATATTATCATTGGTCATGGAAATTAATTTATAACCTGGATAGGTCACGGAAGTTGAATACATGTATGAAATTTTGGGGGAACCCTGTAATTTGTCAATTTTAAAACCATATATGAAGTCTTAATTACTTTCAGTTTGGTTTTTCGTTTTTAAATACCATTGTTATGCAAATGTGCATCAGAAATGTTCGCTTAACTTTTCGGACACGCCTAAACTTGCCTGAAATTGCCCCGTGTATGACATGCTATATTTATAAAGGCGTTTTTCGTTATGAATGATAAAAAGGGCAGATTTCATTAAAAATACACGGTTTTTGTATGCAATTTCAGTACAATAAAGGGGACTTCATGAAAAATGTTAGAATTTTAATTTTGAAACTTCGATTAGAAAAATAATGAAAATTTGAAAGAATAAAATAGAAATTGTTCAAAGTGGCTCAATAAAAAATACGTGATTGTATTTCGTTTTTGTTGTTGATCGAGTTGACACTGTGCCAAAATGTGCAAAATATTAATTTTTGTTTTTAAAAGGCTATAGATATAAAAGCGCCTTAAATGTAGAAAACACGATTTCTGAAATGGATAACTTTCCCCTATAATGTCCAGAAATCAATCCGGGTGAAAGCAAGATTCTAACAACGTTTTTTTTTCTGTCTTTTTGACCAATACTGACCGTCAGCCAGCCATACGGCAATATCAATAACCTAGATGGGAATCTGCCATATTAAGGGTGTGTACAGGGGGTGTTTTATGCGATTAGTTTCTTGGAGCGGAAAACAATTAACAAAATTAAGCTCTATGGATTTGCCCTTGATTGCTTCGATCGTACATCATCGTATGACTACACCCAAGATGGATATTGCATTAAAGCAAGAAAAACACCCGCCAGAAAATTGTAAGTTTTAGAAGTTTGTTGGACGCATGGATGATCTGGGCATCGGATGACCAATCAAGACTATTCAGAATCCCGCAATGAGGATTAACTCGCGTATAACGTATCATAGATGGCGCTGACATTTTGAAATGTGTTATGATTGAATCCCGGCCACTGGGCAAAAAATGCTTCATTACCATAAAATTATTTCAGAAAAAAAAATTGTTGTAAGCCCATATTTGGTCAATATTGATCTGACGTACACTACACTTGAACATGCCATGGTTCATGCAATACTTGTACATGAACTGTTTGTGGCCAAATATGCATAAAGGCTCTGCCTTCATTTCAGAATGTCTATTTTAGTTTGGAACGATATCATGTCAGGTAAATTCATAAATAATCTAATAATTCTAATTCATAAAAAGCCATATTTTAAATTGAATCACCACATGTTTGGTTCATCTTATCCTAACAATTTCACTGTTGTGTGACCCTCATAAATTGTACAAGCATTTGCAGGATGTCGTCTTTCATGTATGACATAATTTGTCTAGAAAAATATTTGAAATACTGTATTCTAAGCATTTTCTTTTAAGAGAAAACGAAGCCTTGATCTAAACACTGTCAGATTGTGTAATTTTGATTCCTTGGCCTTTCGTTCACTAAGGCTTTATGTGGTGCTTCCTGGAAAATTAAAAAAAATATATGCAGTACATGAATATGCAAACTATGAGATTTACTGCTAAAATTAACAAAAATTAAAATTACATTTAAATGAGTGCATATTAAAAAACCGAGGCAGAATAAGCACAACATATTTCAAGTCATTTAAATTACCTTTTTGCTCGTTTGCACTACCAACTTCACAGGGTACCTCCAGACCTGGAAAATCTGGTGAAGTCAGAAAAGAATAGCTTGTTTTGAAAAAGACAGGGAAATTCATCGTATTCATGTTCTCACGATCCTAAATTAATGCTTTACGTGGTTAGCTCGGAACCCATTTGTAAACTTTTTAAAGTTTTTTCCTAGTACAAATTTTCAACAATTTCAGAGGACAAATTTGCAACGTTTTTAAACGGTTTCAGATATCAAATTTGCAAAATTTTCCACCATTTCCAAGTATAAATTTTCAAAACTTTCCACATTTTCCGAATGCAAAATTGTACAATTTTAAAATTTGTCTAAATTGTCATTAGTAATTTTTTTCAAAATATTGAATATTGTCATTAGTCGATTTTGCAAAATCGTGGCTAACATTGGTATATGTTAGTTTTGACATTGTTATTGGTTAGGGAATTTTCTTTTAAAAAAAGAAAGTTGAAAATGAATTACATTTCTGGGGGAATAATGTAGTAGTGTGGTCAGTACGAAGAGCACCAGGAAAGTGATCATTATTGAAAATTGTTCATGTTTTTTTATGACAGGACAGCACATTAGTGCAAGCTAATGTACATTAGATGACTTAATTAAGCCCAATTAGGAGAAACATCAGGAATGCAGTACAATAATCTAGTCGTGTTATAGGTCAACTTTTGTTCTTCTTTTGTAATTTCAACAACCACGTGACGGGGATTAAATTTGATTAAATGAATTGTGAGAAATTTGATCATACTGATTCAATTTATTGTTATTTTCATAATTAATCTATTGCTTTAGTAAATAGAAGCCTTTGGCTATCGTCCTTAAGGTCGATATTAATATTTTCCCAAATAAGCCGCCCTTACATCGATCAAATAACGATTTTTCGTTTTATACTCCGGTTCAAGGAGCTCGCCCCCCAGTGCACGCGCCATTTTTATTTTATTATTTTATTTTTATATATTTTTCTCCCTTGCCCACTTGGAAAAAAAATGTATTAGGCATGTTTCATGATCGTAATCGAGTTACAGACCCCCATATTTCAGCGACTTTGAGCGCCATATTTCATGCTTCGACTATTTCTCGACATAAAAATTTGGCAAAGGTTGTAAATTTTTTCCCCGATAAACTTTTACCCCTGCTGATATCTCAAAAGTTGTTTTCCAGAAAAATAAATACCCTCTGAGAAATGTTTATGTATGGAAATATTTTAATACGATTAGAATTTCTCGGTTCGTTAACTGAATATTCGGGTTTTCGCAAACGTTTCATGGTTAGCTCGTGTTTTCGTTTTCGTAAAGTTTACTCATGCTTGGGAAATTCTCTAAACATGTTGGCACCATTGTGAGCTAGAAAATCTTATATTTGATGACAATGCGATGAAAATGAAAAAAAAAAATAGTTTATATGAATTCGTACATGGTGTGCATAAAGGTATCGTCTTTTATGTAGACTTTTGGAAATTCAGTGAAGTGATCCAAATATTCAACAATTAGATATGTAACTATGGAAATTATTGTCAAAATGTAAGGATATTTGGTGCTATATACATATTTGTTGCTATCTCGAACCTGTTTATAAAGCATTTTAATTTTGGAGTTATTAACATTGTTGCAGGAATATGAAGAAAACTTCTGCTGCTGTTTTTGTTCATTTAAGATAATTTTTTCTCTAAATATCCTAAAATGTAGGCCTATAATGCACTTAAATACGTCTGCAAAATGCTTGTAAGCACTTCATTGTGTACATGTATTTTATTCCAAATATACATTCACAAATTGCAGGTTTAAAGATTCGTTTTGAAATCGTGCATTTACATTCACGGGATACAGTATGTCTCTTTAATTCGTCAAGTACTTAATATTCCATTAAATTGAAATGTTGGTGAATTGCGGAGAATATGCAAATATGAAAATATTTTATATAAATGTAATTTGGGCTTAAAATTGATAAAAATGGCACTATACCCACATCTAAATAAAAATATCTTGAGATCCATTCCAAACATATTTCTGATATGCAAAATGCATTCACAAATACAAAGTTATGTTCTAAAATGTTTCTCTGATACGTTTTTTTAAATATGTTTTAAAGAATATTTTTTAAAAAAATGTTTCAAAAAACCTAAATTTAAATACTGTATATGTTGTTTAATATACATGTATTTCAAAATGTATTTTTTGTTTCATTGCAAAATATATATATCATATTAAAGATAATGCACAACGAATTTTAATAAACAACAACGCTTGAATAGTACTTCGGAAATGTATTTTAAATGTGAGTAAAATATCAAATTAAATGCAATCTTATTAATCCATTTTGTGAATTTTTTAAAGTAGCCTATATTTTAAAATAGGTTTGCATTTATTTATCAAAATATATTTAAAAATACATTTGGACGATATTTGTAAATTACTTGGATGAATCTATGCATATTTTTTAATAATTTGTGAAGTTATTTTAAAGAAACCTTTTAATTGCAGAAAATGCACGCATTTCCGAAAATATGTTTCTAAACTTTGGTTTCGATTTGAATACACCTTCTGGTCGCGTAAATTCGATGTGCTGCAAAGAAATAAATAATTTTTATTGCCATTACAGAAAATGAAACAAAATTACCTAGACCTAATTTCCATTTTTACTTTATTATAAGAAAAAAGATTGAAGTAACAGCTGAAGAATTTTTATTATGGGGAAATAGCTTTGTAGATTTATTGTTTTGTAACAGTATTTCAAGAAAGATTTTATACCACAGAATCATGAAGTGCATTGTGGGTCCTCACTATGCGTGCAACGGAATCAATCCATCGATTAATCACTCCTTGTAACATAGACCATATTGCATGACTGTAATACAGTTTTTCGTTGCCCTGTTACAGTTTTCATATTTAGCTACATGTAGCAACGTCAACGATATTGCAATATTTTAGATGCAATGTGCACACAGAACTATGAGTAATGACCATGCTAAAATTCAATAATCCCCCCAATACATGTTGTGATTTCAGTGAGACTTTTCCACTCAGATCCATATTATTTGCGATGCACTTACTGTATAATGAAGCTAAAAATGGGGGCATATTGTTGTGCATGGGGGGGACCTGATCATGTGATCAAACGAGGTAATGTCCCAAACAACGCCATCTGTTTTGTGTTCAAATGTCTCCATCATTCTGGCTTTTGTAACCTAGGAAACTTTTTTATGTATTTTATTTCCTACGATCAACGTTTCCCATACTGGAAACATGACCCCCTATGTTGCACAAACTCTTAATAATTGATCAACGTTTCTATGGCTTGCAAAAGAAAAGAAACCCCATATTCAATGTATTTGTCCCTTTCAGCTCTCCCCAAAATCTAAAAAAAAGTAGGAAATAATACGTTTTGGTTTGAATTCGGTATTCATTGAAGACTTCCATTTCAAATTTAGCTCACCGTTATTTATTCCGCAAAATTATGTAGTAAATGAATTTAATTTGGTAATTTGTATTTCACCCCAATCAATTTTGCTCTAAATTCAAAATTTAAGGTATTTATTCCGTGAATGAAATTGGATATAAAATCTCCAGCGTTCAACCCATTGATAATTGTGCTGTATTTATCTTTTGAAACTCACCCAAAATAGTGGCTTTATTCTTGGCTTTATTAAGGTATTTATCATGTAGTTTCGATCTCAAGAAGATTGAAATAGTTGGAATACATTTTTTAAAAAAATGGACAGAAAAGGACCTGTACCCATGTAATATGAAACCTATCTTTATTTATTTCTATCCAAAACTAAGAATTTGGAAGCTTTATCCCCCCCTTCCCAAAAAACAAAAAATGAAAATGTATTTGTTGAAATATTTCAATGTACTTCTTTCAATATTTGCAGAAGGATTCATAAGTTGTCTTTTATCATAAAACGAACCCTAGTTGGATGGATTCTGTATGTTTTATGGGAATTTAAGCGTGGGGAGGCTTAGTTTTTAATTACATCTATTTAACCGCTGTAACTGACGATAATTAACTTGTTACAGTATAAAAATTGGTTATAAAATGGATCCAATTTAGGCGCAATTATTCACCAGGGTCCTGTGAAAACGGCTACGATGGCCCAGGGAAAATGATGCCAAAGTGGATTTTTCATAACAATTTGGCATTTTTCCATGCCTGTGAAATGTGGGGTCTTTGATCGACAATCCAACGCATGAGGCTGTAGAACTTGGCTCGAAGAATGCCAAAATATCGGAATTTTTAAAGCAGAAATCTCGAAAAAGCCGTGAATTAGGAAACATTTCGATTAGAAATTCTCAAATCAGAAATTTGAGCATATTAAAATTAAATTTGAAAGGTCGAATGAAATTCTTGGAAAGCGTTGGAAAATGGAAATGCCTGAACGTATTCTATGCGTAATCAAGAATTTCAGAAAAATTGTGTATTGTTTGTGTTGCTTTTATCAAACTTGTAAACTTATCAACAAATTTGGTTACTTTAAGTGAGCTCGTATTCTGGATTTGCGTTTTTTTAAAAAAAACTGATAAACATGAATTAGATAAAAATTGTGACAAAATAATGTAAATGTTGAGTAAATGATCAGACATCTTGAGTAAATGATCAGAAATCTTGAGTGCCGGGTAAATGATCAAAAATCTTAAGTAAGTGATCAAAAGCTTGAGTAAGTGATCAGAAATCTCGAGTAAATGATCAGAAATCTCGAGTAATTGCATTTAAATCTTGAGTAATTGCATTTAAATCTTGAGTAATTGCATTTAAATCTTGAGTAATTGCATTT
>JAQGAO010003234.1:0-17495 GCA_034697705.1 Ommatoiulus sabulosus | reverse complement strand
ACTTTGAACACAAATTGAAATAGGGAATTTTTTGTATCCTATTTAAGTACACATGTACAAATTTTCATTAAATTCCATTAACAAATTACCAATTTATGATTTTTATAAAGTTGGCTTACATGTATTTTTTATTGGCCCACCCTGTATATATGACCCTGATGTATTATGGAATTCTCTAAATACATGTATACTGCAAACTTAAGCATAACGTGTTCTGCTATAGAAGCATACATGAAAATTATGCATAGCGTATGGATGGGTACGAGCAGAGTGAAGCTTATTCCAGTCGCTTGCTAACCGATTTCGAACCAGTGTCGCTATTATTAAGGAAATCAAATAATACGCTCGTACACATGTGCAATTAATGTGGTTTAATTACGAATTTTATTTATTAATCCAAGTTTTAGTTTCGCGCATATGCAACGCAAAAGGTATTATTCTTTTAAACCGAATACAATTGTAACAATTAATATGCAAATTAATAGCCGGTTAAACTAGTTTGATGGAACGTCAATAGCTATAAAACATTTTGGGACAGCCCGTATTTCCAAACTGCTTCATTATGTAAGTATCCATGACACCAATAAGACTCGCATATCTACATGCCTGAAAAAAATGCCTTATTATTGCCTTTTTTTTCATAAAAAGGGGTTCATAACACATTAAGCGTTGTACATGACCGTTTTAACAATGAGGAAGCTCTGAAAATTATCGATTTTTTCTCTTCTTAAAAACTTGCTGAATGTCATAATTAACTGGGTGGGTTTCTGCATACAAAGAAATATTTCATTTTCTTATCTCTCATATCACTTTCTACGCATGTCATGTTTAATTTTTCTCAAAAAATGGCATTTCAAGAGCTGAAACTTACGTGTGAAATCAAGCGAAGCATTGATTTACGTATAAAAATATGAGTGCACCCTGTAAATGTCGTATATATAAAACCCAAAGCTAGGAGGAATTTAAATAAGGAAAAACAATGCAACAATTATTTGTGCATTAGCTTTGCAGAAATCGATTATAATGAATTAAAATGGGAGTCAAAGCAGGATCGTGCAAGCTTTATTTTGTTGGTGGGACAGTCTTTGTATGCTGCGTGCAGGTATATAAAAAACCAGGCATTTTAGATACCAAAATTATATTCATACACACTGTTCTACACAATCAAGTCCATTTAATTGTAGGGCTAATATAACATTCCATAAACCTATAACGCACATTTCGTGACGACAAACTAACATAAAAATGTAAACAATTAAGTTTAAATGATTGCGTAATTCCTTTGGCATACATGTAGATATTAATGTGTATATTGTGAATACGATTATTCCAATTAGAAGTGTAAGTTATATACATAAATTCATGACCTGGTTAAATTGGGCCGCGCTATATAACATCAAATTTTACAGATTTACATACACAAAGGGTGATAAACTTGAAAAACAACACATTTACATGATGCTCTCTATATATGTTGTTTTTTTTTTTTTGTAAAAATCAGTTTAAACATGTATACATACAAGGTATATGCGTATATAAGAATTGCGGATCAATATTGCAAACCAAACATAACTAAAAAGCTATATACCCACTGACCCCGGAACTGCAGTATAGAAGAAGAAAGGGAATTAATGCTCCAAGGGTATCTGCAGCCCTTCTTAAGCAGGATTACAGTATACTTTCGTACTAAACTCTCCCATTATTTTCAACACTTGTTAAATCAAAAAAAGCTATTTTATACAAGAAATGGTCGTTTTAAGATATTTGAAAGTTAACGAAACTAAAATGCCTTCGTGACTCAGTGTATTAATTTCAATTGCACAAGAGAAAAACATGTCCTATATGGTATCGATATTTGGGAAGCTTTTAGCACAGTTCATCGATACGTTTTGTTTCATGCCGCTCTTTCCCTTACTCAATAGGCCTAAAACGTATGCAAAACTACGTCATTAGCATTCGACAAACACGCCCCCTTCCATGGCCGCCGCCAATGTGGCAAAACGACGAGGGGAGGAAATTATCTAAAAACAGGGCAATGGCCGCGATCGATCGGGATCGAAATTGAAGAAATCCATGAATTTTATAGTTGGATTTTAAATTCACATCATGAGCTGACCGTACAAGGGGTCATCGCGATGTTAACCTATCTAATAGATTTATATAAAGAGAAGCTGACTACATCTTTATGGACATACATGTAAAGGTGCTAAATATAATCATGCATACATTGTATAATACTGTATATACACGTGCTAACGTATGATTACATATAGAACATTTTCCTCATCATCATTGCAAAATGTGCACGTTATCATGCTATTATATTTATCTATTTTAAAGTAATTTATTTATTTACATTTTTTTTTCATATATGGTATATTTTTAAAAGTTTAAATATACAGTATACGTTTTTCCATAAGTATACACGTGTCCCTCGAGCGTTGATTGAACAACTGTTTTCGCTAATAAATGCATATACATATGGTAGCCTACTCATCAATCATGTATCCAAACATTTAGAGACGCGTTTATACCAAATTTAATTGTAAATTTAATACTTTGTTAAAAGGAAAATGCATCACGCATGATTTTTAAACTTAACTTTGGATCTGCGTGCGAGTTTAAAATGAGTTTCACATGGTCTGAGAACACGAAGAAACCCCGTTGAATAATTAATAATTTCAATCCTTTTCACATGCAGGGCCTTAATGGTCATTTCTTCAATACCAAATTAAAAGCCATCGCGATCCATCTTGCAGTTTTAAAAAAGCATTAATCACAAATGCAGCCTTTCGTATATACACAGAATCCATTCATCCCGCGTGAAAGTATCTCCTGAAAGGACCCAAATTGGCCAAAATTTCAAAGTCACGCAACGGGGATGGCCGAACGATGAAACGGACTCCACATTCGGTCATCCCTCACCTTATACGATAAAACACACATCCCAAAATTGAGGGTGAGGTTGTGAGTAAATTTAAAAAAAAAATCAGACAGATCGGGGGTTGGCCATATATACCTCGAGTCTGCGCATCTAAAAATCCTAGAGATTTGGCGAGATACGCAGACACTGACTTGACCGAGTTGCTCGTCAAAAACCCCTCGTTTCCTTATACCCCTTTTCCTCGGCATCTTCAGTCCCGCGTCCGTGGAGAGACCCCCTCACGGCCCAGAGACAACAGCCTATAGAAAATGGCGCAAAAGTTGACTGGCGAATGATTAATGTTACGTGTGACCAGGGTGTCAACCGGTTATTGTCACACTGCCTAATGCACGTGTGAAAGTCCGGTCGGAAACCCTTCGCCTTAACCCTTCCATGCACAGGCCGGCAAACAGACGGTCCCCCCTCCGTGCATTAATTTTCCGCCCAAAAAAAAGTTGTACCTCCTCAACGTAGCCCATCGGAAGACATTTTTTTGTCAGCCTAAAAAAGCAAGTACACAAAAGTGTGTACCTGGTTCGTATAGGTACGTATCCCCTTCTTTTTTTTTCTTACGCATGTGTACACGCACAACAAAAATGGACGCGACAGACAACAATTCGGCTGGGGGTCCTGAATATCGACAAATATGCGCTGAAAAAATGGTTTATTTGTACTAGCGCTTTAAAAAAAAAAAAAAAAAAAAAATCGGTTATGGCTAGCGTGCAACAAAAAAACAACGCCCCGCGTTGAAACGCACGGGGATAACGACGCTCACCGAAGCATACTTGCACACTGTATATATAGGCCAAAGGGTTGTATAACATATATTAAATTCGCATTCGAGTAGAAAGTGAAATTTGTAAAGATGAAGACGAATTGCAGGGGGTCCGAAATGAGAAACACGAATAGACCTCCAGCTAAAATATCTACAAGAATAACGAGAGTAATTCGAGAATAACGTGACATTTGTCAGAATTGAAGACATTATACTGTATATATAGCCTACTGTAGCTACGCAACTACATGTAAAATTCAAGTATAACGAAATTTAGACATTGTTGTTAAAGGCTTTTAAGTCTCCCACCCTTAAGCTATATACGTTGCTCGTATGTGTCATACGTTCCATTTTACAATTACGTCATATCGATTTTATAGTGGCCTCCCCCAAATCCCATATGAATGAAACCGGCATTTAACAACAGTCCAATCTTCCCCTACCAATGCTGACGTCATCTAGCCGGAGCATTTACTGGTTAGTGCATGTTGCACCAAACAATACGATTAACGTTAACAACAACTGGACTATATATATATAGGAAGAAGCAGTGCAGGTGTCACGACTAATCTGTTAAGAGGGACATCATTTTAAATTGAAAAGTATAGAGCGAGTTGCCAAAATAAGAAGTATATCCAATCTATATGGTTCTTTCCGCGATTTAATCATGCGAGTGTGATTGCAAATATGAAATTCGAGCGATGTCAGAGAAGTTAAAAGACGCGCATTTTTGATAGAATGAATTCCATGGATATGTTAAACAATGAGTTCACTCCCTATTAATTATGATCTTTCCTAATGAGTATATTTTTTCCTAAAATTAATCATACTGTATAATGTGTTTTTGTGCTAATTTATGCGTGAAATCTTTATCTCCGAAGAAACTATACAGTACACTGTACTTGCATACAATGTGCAGTGAATGTGGATCCAGTATATATATATTTTCACTAGTGGATTTTTTGTTGCTAGAGAGCATCTTTGAGAATTAATAAGCCAGCGTTTAAATTTTTCACGTTCAACAAGATCGCCAAACACTATTGATCTTGTGATTATTAAATCACTTATAGTTTGTCAAAAAATATGTTATATACATGTATGTTCGTGTGTGCGTTGAGACTGTCCAACATACTATACATGTACATTTTTAGAATTCCTGATGCAATTCAGATAAAATTCTTTAACAATGTAAATGCGCATTCCAAATTCACAATTTTAACACGCGCTGTATTATAAGCAGATCTCCATTTTGCACGCTTATTTCGATTTTCGGATCCATATATTCATGAATTTTGCAGGCTCGAAAGTTAACGTTTTTTTATAATTACAATATGTGCTCCTGAAGCATGCATGGTTTAACTGACGATGTCTGTATCGCGTTACGTTTCTGCAACATAATCCATTTCTTGAACACATATCAGCAATATGAGCAGCGCAAGATGCATAATTGAAATCAACATGTCATATCAACAAAAACATGCTGAATAAAACACAGACACTTCACGCGTGGTGATACGAATAAACCAGAAAGCCGAGGACAAGTTTTGAAACAATTTGTGTAGCCTATAGCTAAACCTTTAAATTGACTACCGCCAGTAGTCCATTTGATCAATTTGATTTGATGTTGATTTGAAATTTACCGCGCAATATACATGTCTATATGCAAATCTGCACAAGTTGTGCACTTACATACGGATGTTACAGCTGTATTCCCAATCTTTGAAAATGTGAGGTTTCAAATGAAACAAAATGGGGGATAGCCATGTTGGAAAAGGATCGAAGAGGTTTGATTGACACATGAACAGCAGAATTATAAGTCGTAAATCGTCCGTTTAACATATACCCAGAAATGTATCTTATATATACAACTCGTGTATCGAGTGTGTATATATACAGTGTATCAAATAAGCGCCTGACGCTAACGCTTTTCGAATATTAATAGTTCAGAAACATACTGTATATTTCTAAACTTTTTTAAGTATATTTGGTGTATAGATTCACCTTGGCACGTCAACTCATTTCAATATTTTTCAAACCGCAGCATGTTTTTTTAATGTCTCCGAAGTCTCCGTGTATATACTGCATGCATCTCTCATCATTAAATAATTCATACGATGTGCACATCTCGTAGATCTGAACAAGTTCAAATGATTCATTGGACAAATAAAATAAATCGAACGCTGAACACGTGGATAACCACGTGAAGAAGGAGACAGGGGTATAAGAAAACAACTGTCGGTATAGAAAACTTGGCGCCTAAATAACGTTCCGTATATGCATGCATCATGCTCGTTTTTTGTAGGCTATTTTCTAATCCCCATACCGACTGGCAACCCTTTGGTTACCCTGCAGCATCAGGATGAAAAATCCCATGCTACCTCGTCAACCCTTTGAACACCGAAAATAGCGTTTTGCGAGTGAGAGGAAGGGGGACCCCGGCGAATTTAACACACCCCGTACTATCTTTCTTTGTCCCGGGCTAGGGTGCACAATGGTGGGTCCCACAGTGGACCCCTCGCAGCAAGCATTGAAATGCGCCTATAGGACTTCCCAACAAAATGCGTCCGAAACACCTGCAATTGCACATAAATAAATAGCCAGTAATTCACAAAAGAGTTTTTGAAGTTGTAACGGTCGGCCAGAGCAGAATGGCCAAATATGGAACTAAAAAATTTCATTTTTAAAAATGGTCACGTGGAAACAGAAACCCCCGAACATTTCGCGATTATTGCACAAAAGGCGACTGGTGTCCGACCGTGGCAAGAAAGGATGCTCGAAAGCCCAGTGGTGGCCACGCTCTCACCCATGACGTCACAAAAAATAGCCGACGGTGAATGGAATTTTGGACACCGTGCCAAATTTATAGCGCTCCTAATGGCGTTGGCCGTATGGTTGAGATGCATAATGGCCGAGCAGCCGTCAAATTATGGCGCTGCAGATGCAACGATCAGGTTGTTCACGCAGTTGGACAAAGGTGGACAAACTGTTTTTCCCACATAAATACATCGTGGAGGCACAATGCCAGGCTGAAAATGGCCGATCATTCCAGGCTATAATCTCGCGAAAAAATAAACGCAAAAACAGCATTTTGGAAATGTGCTCGAATAAATTTCAGCCACAATTAAATAAGTCGCAACATTAAAAGGCGACTTTGACAAGGCTTTTCCAAGTACAATGTGTATATATAGGTACATGTACTGTATAACAAAAAGTGTTGGTTGATGCGTGAAGACCTGCACGTTTCCCCATACTGAAAGGTGATGAGGGGGAGGGGGATAAATGCGGAGAAGAGTTGATGTCTTAGGAAGTGGAGTTGTGCTGATTTTGAAAATAACGTGAGAAACTCAAAACCTGTATCATGCATAATTTTTAAGGAACGTGCGTCAAATTTAATTTTTTCCACATTGTACGACTTTCACTTTCCTTTAGCATTTGCCTCTTGACATTTACAATTCTAATATATCCGCTTTAGATCCCATTAAGACAACGTCATCAATTGAAAAATCAACTTTACACCAACATAACCGCCACATCACAGACTGGCGGAAAAAGCCCAATGTCTATCTTAGCTGCGCATGAATGGCTGAAAACAGATGACCATTCTTTTTCGAACTTTACTTCCACATCGATTTTTTTCGATCAATTCCAAAAGGGCGAATTTTAATTTTATGCCTAAACAATCTTCGACAATAGACGAGAATTACTATATACTTAGAACATTCGAACTCAAATTCATATTAAAAATAAGCTGCGTTCACGTTGAGTGGCGATGCGCAGTCTGGTATACAAAACCGACAACACGATTGAGATCTGCGGCCGGAGCATCATTGGCTCAGGTCTATAGATCATCAGCGGGCAGTGTGCCCAAGGTTCATGATGATGATGATCCACGAGTATATACAGGTTACTGTCCATGTACACATGTAAATCCATATCGTTCATTCGAGTTTTCTTATCAATTCAATTAAATTCTTTACCCTGCAATCAGTAAATACTTGTAGTACCATTTGGCAGCCTGGAACATTATACAAATTAAGTCAGAATAAGTATAGTTGGGTCATGATGGACCCCAACATCACAATTTATAGCTGAATTTCCCGTATTTGGGACTTTAATGAGGAGGATGGGATAAAAAGACAGTCATGGCCGATTTAATTTAAAGGAACTATCTCAGCATTCGCCTGAAGGAATTGTTGGAAACCACGAAAAACCACAATAGTGGATTCATAGAATAAGGATAAATTGCCCGGATTAGTTTCTATACAACTTTTATCAATATACATGTATATATACCATAGTATACGTAATACCAGTAATTACAACAGTTGACCAAAAGAAATTACACGTATATACTGTATTCGTCATACTAAAGCTCCGTACATTCGCACTCCGATAATCAAAATTTAAGAAAATTAAAAACCCACGCCATAGTGAATGGGATGGCGGACGAGTTGTTCATTGAGTGGCGCTCAGGGTGGCGACTCGCAATTTTTCGTAGATAAAAACTGGCCGAAAACGGCTCTTTCAAAACAAGTTAGTCGCCGCGGAGCCAGAAAAGCATTCATTAGAAACGTCCGTCCGTCAGTCTCAACAGTTTTTTTCTTCGCTCATTTGCATACGTAAACGGGGTGGATACGTGCACTTGTTTTTTTTTATTTTTTATTTTTTTTTAGCCTGTCGTGACCCATCATCCACACTTGGCTCGGTCGCGATGTACGCAATATACCGGCGAAAAAACTTAACTCTTTAGCGCATGCATGCCATGGCTATTGGCGAGAGGAGGGTGCATCGAGCGAGGGGGGTAGAAGTAAGCAAAACCCGCAAACATAACCTGCTCGCAGACTTCAGGTACAATGGCCAACCCTTTGGGCACGCATTCTTTTCTCATGGGCAGGTAGACCAGACCTGCTCCATGCTCGTCGCATACACAAAAGTGGCGCAAAAAACAGGTGTTTTTTTGCCCGGTGCACCCGTTAGGCTCGGAGTGAGCGAGTTTACGGATCGAGGTTACAGACACACGATAAGCGGCCCACCTCCCCCCATCGGCGAGTCTGTCCATGCACAAACATAACGCAAACAAGACTGGACCGCGTAGCCACCGTACGCGGAGCTGAGTGAGGTATACCAAAAAAATAAATAAAAAAAATAAGCCAACTAGCCTATACATTGTCTCGTACATATTTCTCAGACGGTTTTTAATTTCCATATACTGCGGGCTATTCACGCGAGGCTTTCAGGCACTGGACCACTAAAAAAATTGCATCGATCCTCTGAGGGTTCGAACAGACACTGTTCAATGATATCCGAGTGGTCTAACTATACCTGGATATGTGCGATAAGGGAAATAAAAATAAGCAACATCTTTTAAAGGGAAGTACACCTGTACAGAAAGGAAGTTACTCTAAACGTACAATGATGTAAGCAGTAAGCAGTCGCAGATTTAAAAAAGGTAAACTCGCTCATATACTTCGTAGGTGTTACTCTCGTGCACATGCGACACTAATGGAACTCAGAGTTTTTACGAATCGTACTATGGTAGGCGTGAAGTCACGTGTGCAGAAGGAAAACCTTGAGAGAATTTTGTTAAACCAAGGAAGGAGGCATGTGTCGATTTTGCTCACGTGGCTTCATGTGTGAGAGAGAGGAAAAATTTGCTGCATCATATTAGCAAAGATAACTGTAATATACCCCAGTAAGTGTTGTTGCATTCGTCCAGAGACTTTGGTGATGTAACTGATAAAAAATCGAGTGCTCGCTGGGATTTGCATTTGCAGAAATATAATAGTTTCATTTTTTTTTTTTTTTATCGAGCAACATATAACATTGACATTTCAATTTTATTAGAGAAATTAATACCGTGTTTGAAATGGTGCACTTGCAAAAGATTGGCACGATCATCAACCTGATCGAATTATAAAAATCAATCAAATTACGAGTTTATATTGCCTTCCACGAAATGAAGGCAAGAAGCTTCTGAAGTCTGAGAAGCTGTATTTTAATTACCGGAAAGAATATAGTCATCTATACGTTCTGATGATTTTTCATTCGCGTTATTTAAATCCATAAAATAGTATTACAAAAATCCGCGCCTTTTCATATCCCACTATAAACATGCATATATTATCAAAATTTTGTGTTTTTCGATTTTTAAATCACATCGAAAAAGCGAGTGCATTTTCTGGGACATCCCCAAAAGATAATTCCGTTTATACTAATTAATATCGATTGTCAAAAATATGGAATAAATTCTTGTTTAAATTGATTTTTTTTTATAATTGCATGGCATATGTACATGTACACTATATGGAGCGAGGAAAGCATATCAATCAAGCCTTTAGCGAGCATTCTCGAAAACTAATTCACGATCAACATAAAAGTATAATAAGCTAGGGATGAATGGTTATAGCTCGGAAAATCGGGAGAAAACTTTTAAGATTCGCAGTTTATGTAGGTAGGGGAGGATTTTTATTGGCTGCCATTATTTCATAAACTAATATGAAGTGTCACGATAAATAAATTCTATGTTTCATCAGTTTTTGAGTAAATATATAAGCGTATACTATTTCGTGTAAGTATCCTTCCTATACATATACTGTAGAAACGCTCTAGAAGTTTGCAGATCATTAATTTCCGTAATCCCTCGCAAAAAGTCAGAGCGAGCTAGGCCTAACATAATTGGGAATAAATCTTAAGAAATAATTTTGAGAAATAATAAGCGAAAAAAAGCAATTAGCATAAGTAGGTCTATACACTCTTTCGGAAGAAAAAGCTGTAGATACAGAAATGCAGTACAGGAGAAACCCATCTTGGCATGAGGCTAAAAAAGGTAAAAAGGCAAGAGATGAATCCGGCAATTAAAATCCAATCGAAAAATAGAAAGATTAATAGACGTGAAGCATTTTCTTCGAAAAAGCGCGTATAACTTAAGGTTGTTATTAAACTAGATTTGCTGGCATTTAGGACAAATTTGAAACGGGGAAAGTGTGTTGAGAATGGATTATATATGTCAAGAAATTATAATATTTATGTCAAATGGCATTAATGATTAGTGGCCGAAAGACGCGTGGCAGAAATATTACGGCATTTCAAATCAACATTTTAAATCATGCCCTGCACGGCGTATACAGTATATAATTATGTGTTGCGCATAATTGCAACGTATTCATAAATATTGTTTTCAAAATGCATGGTGGCCAAAGGCAGGCACGTATATAGATGTATATAGAAGAGCATTATATACAAGTGTATATACAGTTTCAATGTATCCTGTACACATTATACACTGTAGATAATAGGTCCAACCAAGCCTAAGGAATAATCGTTGAGCAATATGATGCGAATCATAACGTTTGTGTCATTTTATAACGAATTTCTCTGAGAGCGTGAATTTACCGAAAACCACTGCAAATCTACCTAAATGTATTATATAAACATACAGTATATGCTTAATTCGTGTGAAAACATCATTCTTAACAAGTTTCCAAATGCATACTTTGAAAACATTAACACCGTTTCTAGTAAGAACACGTTAATTATATTAATAATAGTACAAAATATACACTGTAGATAACAAACATGTACATCTACATTATCTGAATGCCATAAAATGAAATTCTGGTTTAATCTTATATGTACGAAAAATGCGCATTTAAAATACGCGCGCTTTGCAATAAAGTTTCGTATACAGTACATGTACATGTATACGCTTAGAGTTTATAAAATTTAAAGCTATTTGGAAAGTGTTAATTACGTTTGATACGTGCCTACAGTATACCGAAATCTATAAAATTCAATTAGAAAATAAAAGCGAGAAATGCAAGGAAAAGTCAAATTTGTTGATGAAGTAAAAACGCTTGTGGAATTGAAGTCAGTGCCGTCAGACATGTATTTTTTTTATAATTAATTCGTATATACATGTACTGTGAGTTCACATATACATGTATATTGTCCTATTTTCCATATAGCATATTCGAAGTTGTACGATATATACCGGCATACTCGTGCTAGAGTATTGATTTACAGTATCTCTAAATCAACAACTAAATATTTGGTAGACCGTAGACGCTGCGCAAAACGTTTTTAATATTTTTGTTCTTTTCATAAAAAAAATTGTTCTAAGAAAGTGCTCCTATATAAGTCCAAAAGAAAGGCGAAAAGGTAGAGCCAAATTCAATTACTGTAGATGGCGTACTTATAGCAATGTCAATATTTATCAAAATTATTTTGGCACCGAACTATATCCTTGACATTTATATACAGAAAACTATAGAGGAAAAACGAGTAACGTTAATTATATATATACCTATAAACATGTCGCCAAACAATGGACAAGACGCTACTTGCGAGGGGGAAATTATAGTAAAAATATTACCGTGTATACACCTACTCAGCTACAGTATGTCTTTAAGACTTAGGAAATGAACGCACGAGCGTTATTTGCCAAAAAAACCCAAAAAAACATGGCTATATAAACATACTGCATTCTCTGAATATAGATTATTTCTTAATTAGGCTACAAAGCAATCTATAATCCAATTAATTATTTCTACTACATGTATAACCTGGCCTGTTTATGCAAATGCAGCAAAAAAGACAACAAAAAAGTAAGACCTACTCATTAATTAGAGTATACAAAACTGGGTAAATTTTATCGAGTAAAATCTATCGTAGACTACTGTATTGTATGTGCCTTGCCTCTAATTCTAATAAATATAAAAGACGTAATTATCATGGAAACAGTTTATATATTGCATGCGGTATAAACTATAGCTATACGGTACACTAATTACTGGAACAATAAAAAAACATCGAAATTAATATTTATAACGTTTTAGCTTGGAATGCCTTCAATTATAAAAGCCGAAACAGTAATTTATTCATGAATTAAGCATGCAAGTGGTTGAGTGTCATGTACGGGGGATTGGGTTCCGACCGTCATTCATTAGAATTAATTTTATATGTGAATGATTAAGCATCAGGAATGAACATTGTTATAAGAAATAGTTATTGGAGAAATCGGCACACTGATTTAAAAAAAAAAATGCAACCAAATACAGTAGGCCTACTAAAAATTGCGAAGGTAACAACAACAGTATATACAGTAGAATCCATTTAAAACAATTCCGGAAATAACGATATGTCGGATATTATGATGTAAAAAGCAAAGGAAGTTTGGTTTTCCAAAGAAGTGCATGTAAAATTTTCCGGGTATTGTGATGCTGGTTACAATAATAATCTGCATTTAGAGATGGGTGTTTTGGTATGTTCAATGCTATTTGGGATCGACTATAATGATGAAGGGGGGATGTGAAGAAGTTTCCCACGCTCTGGAGTCTCTGATCACGTGTTTTTAACGGTAATTACGGACAATTTTTCACCAAGTTAAACTGTTTGTTGATATTTTTATGTACACGTATATTTGACCGTTAATAATGTAAATTTTTGTGTAACAATACTAAAAATATATGTATGTATTGAATGTACTCCCTTATTGGGTCACATTATTTTAATTCGGGTTTAATGATTTCTGGATATAATGGTCAAATTCTGTCGGTCCCTTGAAGATCACTATAAAATGATTCTACTGTACTTTCAAAAAATTTCGTGAAAGCGCAACTGAGGTGGCGCCACTGATGCTACTTTTCCTACTTTTGAAACACATGACCGCAGATGACGAAGTAATTTAAAGCAATATAATTGTGCAATTACATTCACGCAGGGCAGAAAATACTTATCATATAAAGCAAATCTGTTATTATTAATTTGAAGGAATACAATTTGAAGACTCAATACTCAATAATAGTAAGCTCTATTTAATATTTTCGATTGAAATTGAGCAAACAATGTGTTGCATTTTGATAACGCGCACAACAACAACGTTACAGCGTTATATATACATAATAAATTATGAAATAGGAAAGTTTGTATAGATATACCGTAGGCAATCGGTGGTTTGTCGTCGAAGCACGATTATATAAAAATCCCATTTGACTTTATTTTTTTCGAAGAAAAACAGAAGCAATTTTGGATAGCATATATATGGTTTTTGTAATACAATAAGCTCGCATGCTTAGTCATTATCACCCTGTTAAAATAGTGTTGAATAGGGAAAAACAAAGGTTTACATCTATACCACTTTACTATACAACTCTGCTGCAATGGCTAGGGCACTGGGAGAAAACCATACACATGTATAGACGACCGTTGAAAACACTCAAGTACGTTATACATGTAGATATTAGAGAACGCGCCATCCTAATTTAATGAACAAAAAAATATGCGTCAGTATATTTAAAAAAAAGTGGAGGAATACAAGCATAAAAAATCCCGAGCGGGAAGCAGAATGCATTTTGCTGCGTGGTAATTACACGCGCGGCGCAACCCGATAAAACCTTAATATTTAATGAGTTATTTTCATCCGCGTCGTAGAAACGCGCGAAAGTGCACCTATAGCCTAGCATAAAAGGCGCCAAATTATAATAATGGAAAAACATTATCGAATTTAAGTGTATTTGCGAGGAGATCTCTGGATTCCGTCTTAATCCAAATTGCTTCTAGGCTTATAAAAATTCGATCTAAAACATACAGGCGTACAAAACAGCTAGCGTATATGAGCTCGATAGAAATGCATGGCTTTTTCAATCCCCCCCTCCCAATCTTATTCGCATCACCCCGTATGTCCCATAAAACTTTATAAATACCGACTTCCACGCTGGAACAACACGCGCGTATACGGATCATCATCATCATCCAGTAATAACGCTTTTTTATCTTACATAAATTACCGCCTCTGTAATGTTTATAAAGAAACGGCATTAACGTCGTACAAAACACATTAAAAGCAAAAGAGCTGCATGGGAGCAGAGAAAATTAGGAACTCGGGGGACGACTAGGAGGGGGAGGAGAAAAGGCAGCCATGATGGCAGTGCAGGCACACGGACGCGCGCAGGGGGCGCTGGGGGGGAGGGCATGACGCGGTGCAAAATATGACATTTCCAGAGCATTGTTTAAAAACGCTCCTTTATCGACTCGCGCTGATCCGCGCTATACTCTTATAGCTAATGAGCGATGCACGCAAAATCCTCTCATTCAGCGATCCGAGCGGCCAATGAAAGGCCGAGGGGCTGATGACGTCACCCCTAATCGATCTACTATCGAACGGCCATTGCCGGCGCCCCGACCAATGCATGCGCGGCACGTGCGAAGCGGTCAAGCCGCGCGAGATGGACACTGCCGGTTAACTTAAATGTTTGCTTTTTGCGCATGGAATCCGTGTGTGTCTTGGTGCCCTTAAGCATAAAATAAGAAGCAAATAAAATATATAAACAAATTACAGTTTGCTCGTTTCGATTACAAATATGTGACAAAGGCGCGTGCGCACGTCAGAAGATGCAATAGCAATAAATATATCGGAATAGAATTTTACATTTTGAATATACTTGAGTATATACCCTTGAAAACGCTTTATAGTGCGTTATCCTCGAAGTATTTCCATAACTTGAGCTAAAGAAAATTTAATTTCCCAACTCGATATAGAACCAGCCCTCCTTTGTTACGTGTAATTATGTTCTGAAGCAGATAGTAGAGGTACTCAGGCAGAAGCTTCGCGAATCGCACTTTAGCCGTCGCGATGGTTCGCGATCAAAGATAGCATATATCGAATGACTTTTAAACGACATAATTATAGCTCGGCAATTTTGCGCACGACACTTCACCACTGCTAAACTGTGATTATATACTGTCCGAGTATCCTAATACATGTATATGTACAAAATTCTGCGTCAATATCCTGCAGGATATTCCTTGATTTCATGGGGCATACCGTATATATGTGTATTTATAGAGTACCCGGTGCATATAGTTTCAACTTCATGGTTAGCAAAGGTAAACGAATGCTTTATAGGCACGTGAATGACGGCAATACTGCGAAATGGCAGTACTTTTGGTCCAGGGAGGCCTAAGCAAATTGCTCGCATGTTATAGTGTATTATTTTACGTTAATCTCACGTATCGCCGAGTTGACACATTGCGCACGAAATTAAAAATGAGTGTGGGCCAAATAATATATATACAAGTATACCGTTAATTGAATAACAATACGAGGGATGGTTAATAATGCAATGACATCACGCATGCATAGGTATAAGCTATACGTATAGGATGGATGATCCAAGCGTGCTACGGGGATTGCATGCGATGCTCGCTCCCTACACCATTTGACTCGGTGCATTCAGTGCCAACAGCAGCTTAAGCGAGCGCTAATTTATAAATGAAACGGCACAGGTATACAGAAACAGAGATCGAGGTGTGGTGAAACACGGAAAACGTGATTGAAATTAAACACTGAGCATCGTGCAGACAACAATTCCGCATAAAGATTGCGTGCTAATCTCTAAACGGATCGTGTGATGAGCGAAACGTTTCTTCCGCAGCTATATATAGGCTTCAATGGAAGAATGTGTCAATAAACGCCACTCAACCCTTTTTTATACCTATACACGTTTTTCATCCCACGATCCGTACATGTAAAACGTGTATCAAACCGTTCATGAGTGGCGTTTATTGACACATTCTTCCACTGAAGCCTGCGGAAGAAACGTTTCGCTCATATCACACGATCAGTTTGGTATTCAATTCAAACCTATTCTGTTATAGCTGTACACATATTTGGAAAAATGGGCTGTTTTAATCAGAAAACACATTCATGTCTGGCCACAACCTATAAAACCGGTACATGATAGTTGATGTGCATAGTGGAAAATAGCCATGCTGTATTTTCAGTATATGGTGCTTTTCCACAGGAACAGCAATGAGTAAGCGCTATCCAATGGGGGTAAAGTCACGTGGCCAGTTGGTTGATAAAACTTTCATTTATTTCATCCCCACATCTAGGGCACGCTAAATGCCTATAAAACATTATGGCGCTATACTTTTACGTCGTATACGGTACATAGAGCCGTGCAAACGCCATTACGAAGCCCATATAACAGTCCTTAAATGCACCAAGATTTTCTTTGCATACTTAACATTTTTTTCCCTAGTTTTTCCAGGGATACTTAAGCTCTATAGTCCTGAATAAATTAAATCCCGTTTCGTGCGCATAATGGCGCGAGACCAGACTTTATGGGTGATAAATTATTGCAAACTGCGCCAGTTTTATAACCATCAATCGGATTTTTTCCCCGACTTTAATCTTTCCTACACTTAAATGAGTTTTGCTCGTGCGTCTGCATCTACTGCGCGTCTACGAAGAGGGCCCTACCCGACGTATAATTTGCATAATTTGCTGGAGATTTTTTACGACAGAAAAAAATGTGGCACGCATTAGATATAGAAATTGAATTAGGAGACTTTTTTATCGAAATTGAACATGTACGTATAAGCAATATCCTTATTAAACATGACGTCAGCATCTTTTTTTTATTTTCTAATATTATATTTATTCAAAAAACAAAACTTTAAAAAATTGAAAAATGGCAAACTTTTTCGAACTCGTAGTGTGATAAAACAATTTTGCCATAAATATCGATAGTGACGTGATGAAACGAGCAGAAAGAAAACATGTACAATACCGTTCTATTTTTTTCTTTTTTTTTTAATATAAATTCTTAATAACAAACAACGTATGAAAAACTGCCAAGGACAAAATAGCTTCGATTACTGCTTGAACGAAGGAACGCTTACGTTTTTTTAACATTCGACCGACATTTATAAAATTCTAGAATATGGGTGAGAGCACGTTGGCATTTATTCATGTGATTTGTTTACTTATTTTGAACCAGTGTCGCGTAGTGGTAT
>JAQGAO010003233.1:0-17499 GCA_034697705.1 Ommatoiulus sabulosus | reverse complement strand
CGCTGCGAGCGCTTTTTTGAAAAATCGTCTAAGGAAAACGGCCGAGTGAGCATACTGATTCATTCGTATACTGTGGTCATACTGTCCACACCTTCTGGAGAAAATGGCAGGACTGCAGATAGGAAACATGGTCAAACATTGAGCTGCGAAGTTGGATCAGATTTCTCTGAGTGAAAGGCACGTCATTGGCTGAAATTCATTGCCAAATTCTTGAGGTATATGGTGCTAATGCTATGTCATGGAAGCAGGTCTGGTATCTGCCTTTGATATTGGCAGGACAGACATTAATCAGCATGAGCAATGATTTGGCCGGTCAAGCACATCCGGATTTCATGCACTTGACACAGATTCGTCTTTGCTCGGATAGGTGCAGGACTTGCGGGATAAATATTTGGATTATGTGGAAAACTAGTCTGTCCCATGACTCTACTATTTACTATATTTTATGAATTATTTGAATAAATTCAGAACATGACAAGTCTTGCTACCTTAGTACCTGACATATTGAACAGCCTCCGTATATTTTAGACCATAAGTTGAGTTTTCAAATCACAGACGTTACCTTTTTTTCTGCTCCCGCCTGGGCCACTATGTAGGATCCCTTCCATCCAGAGATGGGGTAGTGCAGGGTGAGGAGCTCTCCTCGGATCCGTCCCACGTCGTCCGACACACGGTACGCATCCGCCAGCGTGGTCAGCCAATTGACCACTTCCTCGTTGGCATACGTGATCAGTCCTTGACCAAACTGGTACTTGCCGCTGTTAATGAAGTTCAGGATGCCATGAACCGCATTACGAGTTAGGATGGTTTCTTCGTCCAGATGTACGATCCAGTCGTCTTCCATCAGCTGATTGACTTGCGGTTCCAAGCAGTATTGGAGCGCTCTGGCCTTGTACAGCGCCCCGCTCTTGGTTTTATAAGTGGCCGGAACCACCAACTCCTGAATGTGGTGACTCTTGGTAAGGCCAACTGGTCGGTCGGTGACCACTTCCACCATGAAATGATGCAGACCAGCGTCCACGCAGATGGCCCTGTTGCGTTCCGCATTGGTGCGCACTAAATCGGGGAAATCCCCCCTGGACACAATTCGGAAGCAGAGAAAGGGGGCGAGCTGAGGAGAGCTGCTTAGTTTCACCTGATCCTCGAAGGCATTGTAGAAGAATAAGCCCACAACCTCGCTAATGGTGTGGATGGTGCCCAGCAGCGGAAGCTGCTGCAGCACAAGAAGTAAGGCCGTGAGCATGAAGCCATATTCTGGACGAGTTTCCAGAGGCGACGTTTGGAACATCCACCCAAAGAGGAAGAGCAGCAGTACATAGACGACGCAATGGATGAGGTGCTTCGCAATGGAACTGAGCATGGTAATCCGTATCCTGAAACCAGAAATGAATACTGCTTGAGCTGTGTTTATATTTTGAATAAGAGCTGAACAACTAGATAACGCTGCTGTGAAACTCCTCCCAACAATTGTGCATGGTTTAAGTCAGTATGTTAAATCCTTTTGTTTCTAAATGCATAAAAGATATTTTAAATTTTTTCGGTTTATTATACGTTTTTTACCGATTTATTGGTACTTGTATAACAACAAGTACTTGAGCCTTTTTTACACCTCAAATAAAATTCATAAATTTTATGTCACTAAAAGTATGGCAACCATAACTTTTTATGTTAGCGTATACAGTACATCATTGATAAAAACACGTCTGCTAGAACGTGTCACTATGCCGTTTAGCTTTATTTTCATAGGGTATTGAGAAACTTTACGAATTGCACTTCGGCAGTTGCGAAAACACATGTGAATGAATGCGTTGATTGGTTTGTCAACATCGAAAACCTCTAACGATGTCTTTAAACCAATTAACGTAACTAAACGACTTATAAAGTGCTTTAAGCAAACATTCTGCGTGAGTGCCCTTGCTGTAATTGTGTATGCTAAATGGACTGTGACAACCGCGCTTATCTAAGTAGGCTATTGGCCTTGGAGATTTTGATTTACGCATGCCTAACACCAGGAATGAAATTGGGTTTTTTTAAATATTCGAGTAGAATGAAATGTACATGTACTGTTACTGTACGTTATTTGAAAAATATGCGGCGATTTCATAATGTAGTTCAATTGTGAAAATCTTATCAAACGACAATAAAATTGTATGCATCACATTGGAATAAGCATTACATATATAGGAATACAGTATTTGTTTTAATGTACGAATTGATAAACATTTCAGGAGGTATCGAGTTAGGTCTAAAACCGGTAAGCCGGCACCGGTGTTCAAAAGAGGGAAGACATGAAAGAAATCTGAGCCTTTTACAAAAAAATAACCAGGATCATTGTTACAAGATATTTTTTAAGTTGTACATACTACACTGTATGCAGTACATTACCTCAATTTCCAGAGTGTGTTTCTCTCTGACTAGTTCGTGTTCCTTGTCCTATGCCCGACGTAATGTCAGATTGAAATAACGTTTAGTTATAAATTTTATGATTTGTTATCGCTTCTTGCAATAGGTATGTCAAACAAACAATGACGTCATCCAGACACTTTCCAAAGGTTTTCCTCTAATCAAGAAAAATATACCACGCCACCGGCGTCATTATCGAGACAGAGCATGTCGTTCTCAATCTAGTCATTCTAAATGAAGGATGATAATGTTAACATTTATCATTTGTTTCTAGACACGCTATTGTCTACATGTACTGTTCATGTAAGTTGAAAACCTGTTGAATAAAATGGGACATTATGGAAATGTTTATCAACGATTAATTTGCACATGGCCAAAGGTCACGAACTGGCACGTGCTACTTCTATCTGGCAAGATGCCAAACATTTATTAAATCAAATGTAAATTACATTGCTACGGAATTATGTACGCATACAGTAGTTCAAAAAATTACATTTCGTAACGTCAAATTAATTATCGCAGACCGTTCATTTATCTCTCATAATTGGGATTTATTCCAAATTAAACATTTGATCCCAATGAGGAACTTCGAAGAATTCTTGACAGCTTGTGGTGATGCTACGGTGCTGCCACCTGGACGATGCCATACGGTATGTCCATATACTTCGAAGAAATGGCATACTGTAAATGTACAATACATACAGTATAGGCTACTCATACAATAGCCGGACTCGGGAAATGCCGTATCTTGACGTAGGCTAACAGCACATGGAGACTTTAAAATTAGGTCTACTTTCTACTTTTTGTCCGCTGCAATTTTTGCAGATGTCCTGCGCCAAGTGAACCCTGATATCGGCATGCATTGGGCAAGGTTAAACATGCTGCGGAAATATTCGCGCACATCATCGCACATGCGCATTAATATTTCGCATCTCATTTTGAGCGCCGGACACGTTTTTACCGGAAATAGCCTGCATATAATCGAGTGAGGTACCACCATATCGCGCATGGCTCCACTATAGCCATAGCTACAGTACATGTAAATATAGTTGTACATGCAAATGCATTTGTTCAAATTTGACTGTGAATTACCCTATTTTGCGTTAATAGAATAAAATGCAGGCAAGATATGCACAATTAATCTATTCCTAATAAATTTATTTACCAACTATTTGCAAGGAGTAAATGTTACCATGTTGGATTCTAAATCTAATTTTTTTATCATTTTAATCTTTAAAAATTGGACTGGAATGATAATAGATATTGAAGTATTTCTTATCACAAAACTGTGCAATTTTGTCACTTCAAAATATCGTCCATATTTTTAGAACAACCCTATCACACCGTGATGCATGCCTTAATGTTATAAGCATAAAAAGCCTATGAATAAAATATTAAAATAATTCGTAAAAGTTAATGTTTTGACAGTTTTAATGTCAAAAGGACATGTACATTTATACAAAAATCTGCCTATAGGTTTATTTTATACTACAAATGTATGCGTGCTGTGTATAACAATACAATTTCTACTAATTTCAGTACATTTTATCTTTAGTCATTTTTGAAGTATACATGTGTATAGTAAAATTTAATGGAGTTTTTTTTCTCGTTTTATATGCACAGGTTCTTTTGCGTTTGATGTTCACGTTCCTTTATCGTCAAGATAATCTTGTTTGAAATAAAAATTTCCATTTGCTGTTAATTAGTTTCGTTTTGTAAGTATGAATTGTTTTGATTTCTAATAGATACTAACACACATTTACGTCACGTCATTTTATTTTAGTTAATTTCAAAGTTTGTTTTATTTTCTAAAATGTATTATGTAAACTTTCTGGCAACTTATTCTGAATTATAATCAATTTTTTGTGTTTAAATCTTCGGGTTCAATCATAAATTGGATATTTGTCGTCAGTCGTTTCATCTCTTCCTTCTTTGGACGTTTAAAGAATCCCATCTAAAAATAGAAATATAGTAATTACATAAATTCACTTTATTGGATGTTAATTGTTGTGGGGATTGAAATTTACATCACTCTTGGGGACAAAAAATGAAATACATGTACAATGAAGATTTGTATGGTTTGTTTCAAATTATTATTTAGACGAAATTTAATACTATAAGAGGTACGCCTATTTGAGTAATGCTACATATTTTAAAAATTAAAATTTAGAAATATGTCATAAAATAAACTCAAGTATGCTAAATGATACGAAGCAAATACAGATTGCTAGCTTTAATCCATCAAAAACCTTTCCAGTGTAATTTGAATAATTTCACGTATTATTCGAAACACTTCAACTGCAATGGGTTTGTCCCACTACAATTACTAATGTAGTCTGGTTTTAAATTTGAAGAGTATTATCTATGATACTGATATATTAAATTCAATACAGGATCAGTGGAAATAGCTACCTCCAGATCTCAGCGATGGATTGGGTCTTACGCATAGAACAATTGAGGGGTAAGCCATGATAATAATTATACATTCTTTAAACATTAATTTACCTTCCAAAGTAGTAAGATAAGTAAGATTAAGACGAGCAATCCTCCGGCAACGCTGGCTACGATGATCCAGGTGGCAACCATCTCAGAAGGAGGTACGCCTCCAGGTTTTATTTCAGTCATGACCTGCCCAGATAAATTTGAAATATTCAAATATTTATTTTTAACAAAGGAATTAGGCGAATTTTCAATTTTATCAAAAACGTGTTAGTTACAGACGAATTGTGCCACAAAAAATAAAATGTATTTTGTACGAAAAGTAACATGTATTTTGTACAAAAAGTCAAACGTATTTCGTACAAAACGTCAAACGTATTTCCTACAAAATGTAAAACGTTCTTACAAAATTTAAAACGTATTTCGTTCAAAACGTCAAACGTATTTCGTACAAAACGTCAAACTTATTTCGTACGAAAAGTCAAACGTATTTAGTACAAAAGGTAAAACGTATTTCGTACAAAAAGTCAAACTATTTCGTAAAAAAAGTCAAATGTATTTTGTACGTAAAGTCAAATGTATTTTGTACGTAAAGTCAGATGTATTTTGTACGTAAAGTCAAATGTGGTGGCTTAGAGGTTAGCTTTCTCGTCTTACATTCGGTAGATCCACGTTCGATTCCTGGGTCGGCTATCCTCGATTGTGGTTTTTCCACAATTCCTCCAGGCGAATGCTGAGATAGTTCCTATGTTAAATCGGTTATGACTGTCTTCCTATACCATACTCCTCGTTAAAGTCCCAAATACGTTAAATATAACTAAATTGTGATTTTGGGGTCTGCCTTAATTTGTATAATGATCATCCCTGCCAAATTGTACTATGTACTGACTGCAGTGGTAAAGAATTGAATTGAATATTTCGTACGTAAAGTCAAATGTATTTTGTTCAAAAGGTAAATCGTATTTCTTACAAAAGGGAAAACGTAGTTTGTACAAAAATTCAAACGAATATCGTACAATACGACAATCGTATGTCGTACAAAAAGTCAAAAGTATTTCGCACAAATATTCGCATAAATTCACGTTTTACTTTTTGTACGAAATACATTTGACTTTTTGTGCAAAATTATTTTTAAAAAATTGACATTAATTATAAATACTTTAAGCACTGCTTAATTCTCTAGCCTGCATGCTTCACTTGTCATAATTTAAAAATCTCCCACGTTTTATGTTTGTTTTTTTGCAAAAAATTGTAAATTTTTAAAGTTATTATGACCAAATGACAGCAAATGACAT
This sequence comes from Ommatoiulus sabulosus, assembly GCA_034697705.1. NCBI lineage: Eukaryota > Metazoa > Arthropoda > Diplopoda > Julida > Julidae > Ommatoiulus > Ommatoiulus sabulosus. The sequence goes on along the minus strand of JAQGAO010003233.1, from coordinate 11,362 downwards.
CACAATTAAATTTATTTAAAAAAGTGTAACATTTTGTAATTAGGACAGTAAAGCATGAGGTGATAGAGAAAACACAGATCTTGAGGCATTGTTTATCTACTACAATTTTTCATTAAATGTTAGGAAGTAGTCTGCGTAAAATTTGACATTTTAGAATTGCGTATATGGCGTTGTAGAATACATAAATTGAGGACCCTCGTCATACCTTTTTAAATTGAAATTTTTCTTTGCGTTCATCCAGGTAAACCCGCGCTTCGGTAACAATCACCACAGCATCCTTTCCACTCTATAACCAGAGGAAAATTCTTAAAAATCCAAAAAGCACTGGTACATTTCTTTTTTAAATTAATTTACCATGACTTTGGCAAGGGGAAATAAACTGGCCACAATCGTAAAATGCAGCTTGATGCTTTCATCTTTAAGCAACGGCCCTATGGTGCACAGTGCTGGTTCGCATCTCGCAGTGCTGCAATTCTGGCAAAAAAATAGTCAAAATTGTGCTGCTGTTAATGACATGGTGAAATTTTTCCACAATTTAAGGAAGTTTGCAATTTTCATTACCAATATAGCCACGTTTGCAGGCGCTGTTTCCACGCTTTGAGTTTCTTTAATCACTTCTGGTCCGTTTTTGATGTCCCTTCTGTTCATGTGACTTGTGGTGGATGTTCGCACAACATTATCACGTGTTGTTGTTTCTTGGGGATCGGAGTGAATGATCCGGGGATCGCAGATTACTGGCGATTTTGTCTAAAAGACGGAAGTTGCCAGCTATATAACTTCTCAAAACAGATTTGCAGGTTAATCATAGCTTCAGATGATGCTCTTACATTTACCGAAATTTGCATAATTGGTTCATTGCTATCGCCGATAAATTCCGGCAAACGAAGCTCGAATTTTAATGGGGTTTTGAGGGCAGTTGGACCAGCGTTTCCTACCTACAAATTCAGGATAAAATATTTCATAATTTATTTTATACCATCAAGGTTACGCAATTGGGACTGGTGCCCTCCAAAGAACTCACTTCGAAGACGTGGGAAAAACTGACGGTTGAGCCTTCTTCGATTTTCACTTTAGTTCGATCATAGATAATTTGTTCTTCGTTCGTTGAGCTAAAGTTTGAAATCATAAATCGGATCTTTACATGAATGGAGGAGTTTAAGTTTTCTTTGGAAATGATTATTTGTAACTACATTGCATATGTATCATATGCATTGTATTGCATGCAATGAATTAAAGGATGTAATGACTAAAGACCTAAACAAGCTTTAAAAGAACACAATAACGTTTATAAATTAAATTAAACGTTAAACCATGTAAAACTTTAGGTTATCCAAATATAACCTTGGTTTATCCTAATATTCCTTTTATTTATTTTTCCAAACTATATCTGTCCAGCATTTTAAACAAGTTGTCAAATAAGTTGTCAAAAAACCCTGAAACATTTTCTAGAATTTTGCGCCCGATTTGCTATTAAGGTAGTAGTGAAAATCTTAAAATGAGATCATTGATGCCATTTCCATACAAAACATTACATTTTTCCAAAAAAAAAAATTCGTATTCGAAAGTTTTTTAACTAGTAATTGAGCTTGTTTATTGGAAAACTGTTTTTAAACTGCTTTCCTGGAATTTACACATTTCTTACCCTATTAAGAACACTTCTGATACACTTTTGATTGGCACATTTACCACCACCATATTGTCCTTCCCGTTGTTCTCCTCACTTTGGCTATCTGTTGTGCAGTTTATGGTGAAGTTGCCATCTTTGACTATTGGAATGTCTTCTATGTTCAAAGTGAACTCCAGGATACTCTGTGTTAAAATTCAGCACAGTTAATTCCCAAATCATTTTCGGTATAACTGCAGGAAATTTGAAATCAGCGCATACACTCATTTTTCTGTCAAGCATGTTAGCAACGTCACAATAAAGTGGTAATTTCTTGTAACAGTTGGTGGGAATGGTGTCAAAGGTCATCCACTGTGGTACGTTAACCGTGAGGCTGGTGATGTATGCAGGATCTCCCGCATTGGAAACGTTGACTTTCAAGGATATCCGATTTGTGGAACCAATTATTAGAAAAGTTCTTCTGGATAAGATTTCCAAAAAAACAACCAATATTAGCGAATAGTTATGTTTCCTGATGACAAGAAACATATTTTGTCTGGTTTTGTAAGTATTAAGGTGACGATTTATTGATGTCACGTTCATGACAGGATATTATGATGACAGTCTATTATCTGGCTTGATCAATCACCTTGATTGCAATTATTCCTTTTTTATATCAATAGTTTTAGAACTGCATAAAATTGTGGAAAATAAGAAAGTATATACTTAAAACCGGGAATCCAGGCTTTCACTTTGAGATCTGCGATGCAACTACCCTTGCACTTGGTCTTAAAACGCACCTGCATTCGTATTGTCAAAAACAAGTAATTTTAGTTGCAAAATCCGTCCATTTCCATGCCGGTCTATTAATTGTCTTTAATGGGGAATATACACTTTTACCTCTTTCTCGATTTTGGTTATTGTAGATGGATCCATCACTGGACACTTTGAGCAGAATGTTGACGTGCTCTTTTCATTCATTTGAAATGATAGTTCCATTTTAATAGGCGTGAAGTAATCTTTTGGTTTTTCCTGACAAAAACATTGTAATTTAAGTATTAGTTTCATTTACAGAAAGAGACGTTTTTTGTTTGAAATTGCATTTTAACTCACTGTTACAAGAAGTTCAATAGTATCACAGAAGTTTCTTCCACCAGGTATTTGGATTATAGATGTAATGGTTTTCTTCCCTGAGGTTTCAGGTACTAGGATAATTACCCTTGAATTTTCACCCAACATTAGTGTATCGACTGCTAATGTGCGAGTTATTTCTTCAATAGAAAATTATTTGGAAAGTTTGTTTTTTATGAAAATCTTGATGCTGTCCTATTATTTTACATCATCGTGGTAAAAATGTAAATTACAACTTACCTGTTGGAAGTGAAGTATTGAAGCATATTTTTAAGGGAAAGCAGCCTGGTCTCTTGTTCTTGCATCCTACTTCGTCAACATCAATGATATCTTTGTCCGTAGTCATTGTTGTCTGAACTTTTAGTGTTGGACTAGTCCTGGTCAGTCAATATATAATCGAATAAAAATGAAAAACAAATGTGGTTTCAGAAAATATTTGGCATTTAACACCTGATGCAGAGTTTTGTACGCTCAATTGAAGAATTGTTGTTGGAAAAGGATTGGTCCAAAGTGTTATAAATAATTAAGAATGAAACATTTTAAACTAATGCCTATTTTATTTCTCCACCTTGCTTCCAGAGAACAAGTATTGAATTTTGCTAATGTACAAATTGGTAGAACGATCTCTGATAGTTAACTTTTTTTGCTGATGAAAAAATGTTATTTTTTTTCAGTTTTTATTAGTATTCCTGCATTTAGTTGCATTTTGAATTTAAAATAGACAGGTGGGAGATAAAAAGCATATATGGAGTAAGTCTAAACTCCACAGCCACTGTAGCTTACATTCTTAACCTTTAAAAATATTTTATTTACAACTTTCCACAAGTTGAAAGTTACAATTTACTAAAAAGTAAAAACTACTTGTAAAAAGTAGGTCAAAACCAAACTTTTTAGAATACTTTACCTATGTATGAAAACTTCGCCACTGCCAAATGCCCCAATCGCAATATCTAAATAACGACATTAATTCAGAAGTTAACTAAAATTTAAAAAAAATTGCTCCAGATACTAATGTTGTTGGTTACCTGGATACTTATTACCGTCAGCATCCATTCCACCAGCGATGGATATTCCAAATCCGCGTGTGCTGCCTTTTGCCATTATTTTCTGCAATGAATTGTTTTTCAGAGAAATTGTGGAAAACTATATTTTACCAGAATTTTTCAAAACAAATGTTAAGAAAGTCCACCTGTTGGCATTTTGGTTTTATTCCGGTTGAGCCACCATGGTATATATACACAGCTCCCTTTCCGTCGTTTTCATATGGCGCACCGATTGCAATATCTGACCACGTGTTGATTAAATATGCATCCATATTTTATTATAAAAGTTCCAATATTGTATATATTGGTACAAGCGTACCTAACACCTTGGATTTACCTTGAAATCCGTCCAAATCTAAATCTCCGATGGCAGCTATGCTCGATCCAAAACGTGCAGAAATTGCAGAGCCTTTTATTTCTCTTTGGAGGTTCATCTGATTCTGTGAGCAGAAAGGTTGCACTTGAGAATTGGCTACATTTATTTTCGGTTTTTTGTATTAAACTTCGAATTATTCTTACGTTTTTCGAGTTAATGAAAACGTAAACTTTGCCCTCATCGATGTATTCTGAGTGCAATGGCGCCCCAACGATCAAGTCATCCCAACCATCTTTGTTTAGGTCTATGGCACATAGAGATGCACCGAAATGTTCTCCTATCTATATGTTTAAATTTGTTAATTTTCACACAGAAATCAATTGAAAACATTTGGTTCGTTCCTTCATCTAGTGACTGGATCGATTTTAAAGGTAGATCAAGGAAGGCTTACAATATCCAAAACCAAAATTTATATTTAATAAAGCTTAACCTTTGGACTATAGGCTATATATATATATGGTGTGTATATGACTTGTCTTCATCAGGAGCTTGACAAAATAAACAAAAAACGTGAATTCTTATGACAGACATCCACACCAATTTTGTGTTATTTGTGGGAATTATTAATACTGTACGTAATGGTACATGTTGGTATTGTATTTACTCAAAATTGGTTTTGGTATTGTAATCTGACGAAGACGTGAATATTGTCGAAACGTTTAACGTTACTAAAGGGTCTCGCTTCATCTGCATTTTCAAAATACTAGATTTTAGGTAAAAATTATAACCAGAACGTGTTGTGCTCTCTACATTATTTTATATTTTGAGTTCCGGTCTTTCATTCATACACATTGAGCGATTCACAAATTTGTATCAAGGTATTCACATTTTTTTCTCAAGGGATTATATCTTCCTCCATGGATTAACATTATTTTCTTCTATGGATTCGCATTATTTTCATGAAGGTATTCGCATTTTCTTCCCCAAAGGATTCACATTTTTTCCACCAAGGATTCACATTAGTTTTTTTTTAAAGAATTCAACTTTTTCCCCTAAAGAATGGTTTTTTTCTCAAAAAATTATTTTTTTTCCTCCAAGGATTACAATTTTCTCTAAGGATTCACATTAATTTCCTCCAAGGATTCACATTAATTTCCTCCAAGGATTCACATTAATTTCCTCCAAGGATTCACATCAATTTCCTCCAAGGATTCCCATTAATTTCCTCCTGAGATTCACCTTTTTACCAAATTGTTTGAAATTTATTGCTTGAAACACATTTATTTGGAAATATTCCAGTTGGGAAATGATTTTCCTGTTAACATTTTAATAAAGTACTTTGCAGAGAAGTACAAAGGCTTTTACCTGTTGGCCTGAAAGGAATACAACTGATCTCATGTCAACATCTTGAATGTGAACCTAATTGTGAATGCACAATATTAGCACAATAATTAGGAATTCATTACTTGTTATCTAATTAATCGAATTTTCTTTGCATACCTTTCCTATATAATTATCATTTGGTGCTCCAACTACAATTTGAGATTTTTCTCGAGAAAAAAAGTTACCAGATGCTAAGGCATAACCTATTAAAGCGAGAAAATGTGCAATTAGCTTTTGTATAAAAACTCGGTGGTTTTTAGCGAAAATATTTGCATGAAAATTACCGTAGTAACTATTGGGACTACTTGTAGAATCACGCAAATGTTTTGAAGCTGCATTGTTCTCAATATAAACCACGTCAGACAGGTTAAATTCTTAAACATTAAAACAGACAGTAAGTTTTTTTTTATTTTTGTTTCATATCATATTGCGTGGTACAGTTAACTCGCGTTTTTACGAACCTGTAAGGACCCCCAAAAAAGATCAATAAATACTTAATTAGTTCCTAAAGGCGCAGCTCTGAAGACGACATATGAATATACGGTATATAAAAAATTAAGTGGATGCAAATAAGGTAAATGAAAATTACCTTATTTGCATACCTTATATACAAGTTCTATAAAGTTCTTAAAAAAACGAAAAATATAATTTGAAATTTTAAACATTTGTGTGAGATTTCAAAAAATCAATAATAACGTACGTAAACAATTTCTTTTTACCTATTAACATCGTTAGGAAAATATAAATCATTTTGACGCAACTGTTGTCAACTTTGGTTGAGAAGGAAATTTTCACCCCCCTCCCACTCTCTTACAACTTGGAAGGTCTGAAATCAAAGCAATTTAGGGTAATTCCCCGTTCTCAGGAAGGGCAAGAGAAATTAGTAAATAACACTATAAGAACAAGATAATGCTCTAAGGCGCCCTTCTGGCATATTGATTATTGGCATTAGTAAGTTTGTATGGTTTAGTTAACTATTGAATTAACTGTTAATTAACTAGTGAAGATTAGCAAATTGTTTTATGGGATACTTTTAGAGACCAACACAATAGTTCGTGAAAACGTTGTCTTCGTAAATGAGAGGTGCGTAAAAACGCGAGTCGCCTGTAGCAATTTTAATCATACAAGTCATACTTACCAAATCTTATTGAAACGATGAGCGCTGTTGTTTTCTGAATTACAATACAATCAGTTTTTGTCTTAAGACTGTAGAATTTCATTTAATATTGATACTAACTTTCACAAATTGAGCTGATATTCCCTTAATTTCTTGATTATTAAATTCCTTCACTGTTTGGCGCGTCTCGGTTCGGTTTATGTCATTTAAATTTGCTAAATAACAGTTTCCTTTAGGTATGTAACTTGGATGATTTTTCACTAGGTGCCCACATGCCTTTTTTTAAAACAATAATACATTATAATACGATACATTTTGTAATCTGGGAAAAATCGAAAAATGTTCAGTACAATACGTAAAATTGTAATATAAATTACATATTAAACTTGACAGATATTTTAGTCACTGTCGCTGAAAATCAATATAAATTATTTAAGTGCGATTATAGTAGCTCATTATCTATAGGAATATTTTAATAAGAGCTATAAGCAGAAAATAAAAGGTTTTTGACAAGTACCGTATCTGTTTTTGATAATTATTATGAAATAACTATCAATTGGGATTTACGTTTTTAATTTTCCCACTTTGTCCTTTCCTTATTTTTTATCATTTGCAGAATTGATCACTAGATGGTGCTTTTTTAATTTAAATGAATAAGTGGGGAATAATAAAATTTAAGATTTCGAATTTGTAGTTTCATGGTTTTTTACAAATAATATCCAAAAATATTTAATTTTACTCCAAATCTTCTAAAATATTATCGTAGAAAATGGCCAAGTTATTTTAAAATAACTTGCTTGATCAATTCAATATATTCAGTATATTATTCAGCTTCCACGATAAGTGATTGGCGTAAGATATACCACGTACAAAATAGATGTATAGAATGTATAGATGTATAGAATGTACTTAAAGATTATTTTTCTAAAGTATGTTCCTCAAAGTTTAAATCTTTATCTATTAATCTTAGAAATTCAAGCAAAAATGACTTTACTTAATATTACAACAAAAGTTTGCTCTTCGTGTACATTGTAAGCAAGAAATTATGGTAATGTGAGATTATTTTTTGTTGTTTCGATTTCTTAACTAAATTTCGTTTCAATTTTGCATAAACCTCTGAGATGCATTTGGGTTTTATTCGTCACTACGTTCGATTATCGGATTGAAAAATAGTTATATTTTTAAATAATCGAAGTAAATACACCGATTCAGTGTATTGTTGCTCACCACGAGTTGGGTATCATCATCCGATATGTCCAAGCTAACTCCGAGCCATCCGTTGTCTTCTTTGAGACGTTGGTCTGCAAATTTTAGATTAGTTTTAAACACAGCAGATTTAAGGGATTGTTTATGCCATTTCTGTCACAAAACGTGGTTTTTTAAATTACTTGATGAACTCGCGTTTCCAAAATGAAGTGTAAGGCACGTTTGACTTGAAGGTATATCCAACTTGCATCTGAAAATTTCACCTGGCTCATTGATGTTTCCTCTTCCTCCGTAAGTTGAATTGGCTCTTGGTGCGCCAACGATGACCCTTAGTGGAAAAATGCCATGGATTTATTTTCAGGCATTGTCTAAATGCCATAATATTGTAAAAAGTAGCCAATTCATAATCACCATTTTCCGTGGGGGTTGTTCAAAAATGCAACGGTGTATCCAAAATAGCTGCCTGCAGGTAACGGAGAAAATCTGATTGGAAATTTATCATCAACATTGAAGGCCTCAGATTGTAATGATATAATTAAAGCTGTCAATAATAGGAAAAACATAGCGAAGACATGTAAATGTAGTACGTGCCAGAGCAAAAAAAAACAAACTTTCAACTCATTCAGGTTTATATTTTATTAGATATTTTGAAAACGAAACCAAAGCGTTCATTGGTTTTCATAAAATAACGTTATCCCATGTCTCAAACCTTTATTTATCAAAGCGAGTGAGTAATATTTACTTTTTTGCACCTTCTTTCTTAAGGTCAAGATTCCACATTTCCTTATCATTTTTAAAAATTATTGTCAGTTATGGAATGTGTACTAGCTGTTAGATTGGCAGAATAAAGTAAAGTAGGCAATATGCCAAAAAGATATTCTCCGTTTCAAAAAAATGTATGGTTTGGCAAACACTGTGCGTTAACTGTTCTTTTTTATGTTTGTATTATGAAGGAAACAAAACCTCTCACGTTCTAAATTTATTCAAATAATACATACAAATAAAGAAAATATTAAGGCTATGTTACTGACTATTTCTCCACATAATTCCCAAATTTGCCCAAAAATTTGTCCGACTAGTGCACCAAGGCATCCAGGATAGATGCCTTGGTGCACTATGGCATATAGATGTGCTTGGCCGACCAATTCATTGCTCAATGGGCACCAGAATTATGATATTCACATTTCTAAACGTCATAAAAGTTTCTATTTTTTCTGATTTTTTACCATTTTAAATATTGATTACTAGATGGCGCTTTTTAAAATTTGAATGAAAGATATGGGGGAATTTCAAAATTTCCAATTTGTAATTTTCATATATTTTCCATAGAAATACAAAAAATGTTTAATTTTACTCCTTTTTTTTCCTGAAAATGCGTCAATTATTTTTTATGACTATAGGTCTCACGTTTCTCTCGTAAAGACTAATTATTGTAACTTGAATTTTATTTCAATTTTCTGTTAGTTAGACTGAGTTAGACTTTAGTTTAGACTTGGGTGGGGTGGAGAATTGTGATACGTGTACATGGTTTTGTAATGGTACAATTTGTTGAGAAAAAAGCTGGCAATTTGTGGGTTGTTTGAAAAATCAATCGCACATTTGTATGATTTTTTAAAACTAGGTGCTAAAATTAAAAATGTCAAGTATAAAATACGTAGCCTTTATTTTAATTAAATAAATGATATTCTTGGAACATTTGATGTTTTATAATTCATGACAATTTCAAAGTGATTTTTTTAAGGAACCCGCCGAAAATGGCTCCTAAAATTTAAAGAAAAAAAACTATATTAAAGATAACGACGGTAAATAATTAGGAAATGCGAATTTAACATTCATAAATTTCCCACGCGTTACTTCTGGGGATCAATTCATGCACCGGGTAAAATTGAAGTTTCTGATTGATTTAAAACTAACGTGTTGGGAGTATAAAAATATGAAAGTAATAGTTTCTCGTTAATTGCATTTCTTATGTATAGACATTAAAAATAATTTTTAATATTTACTTGAATCCCATAAGCTATCCTCGAGAAACTCTCGGCATAGAATGAATCACCGATAAACCTTCGAAAGTCCAATTTTATGAGGAAAGTCTGTACGTTCTCTGGATAGAACTTTAGCAAATATCGCAGTAAAATTGGTCTTGTTTGGATTATATTGGAGGAATTTAAACCATATTGCAAATGTACATTATTGATCATCATTTTCAGTGTGGATTTGATAAGATGTCCTAATAAAAAAGGGCGTTAAAATGTATCTTAGGTAAATCAACATCTGCACTAACCTGCATTAGAATAGATAAACGAGAAAAATCGGTAGAATATACGATTAGTTTACGAGAAAAAGCAACCAACAGTAACACTGACTCCTGCAAGCCATCAAAGCTAGAATATCCACATTACTGGCATGATGCACCAAACTTCGATTAGTATAAGCTTACTGTATATCAAAAAATGATTAACTATAGCATAACGAATGGAAAGGGCGGAATAAACCATAATGGCCTAATCTCAGTTTGCACTAAATAGAATCTACCATAGGCTTCACAGCTTTTTAAAATACTTTTCATCCAAGGACTAGTTTGCAGCTCCTTTCTTTGAATCAAATATCACTTTAGCATAATATATATTCAACCCTGTAAAAATAAGACGACATGCAGTTTACAAGGTTAAAAGTTGAAAAATTAAAAAAAAACGACTTCCGGTTGGAGGTCTCCTCGGTCACCACTCAACCCAATGTATTGAAAAGGTTTAAGTGGACATAGTTTGCTCAACTTGACTGATACATGTATTTCAGACAAAGGAATAGGTCAGTTTGTATCAGCCATCAATTTCCTTGATTGGTTTTTGACTAGGTGATGAATTCTCTTGCGCAAGTAGCCGTTGCATTTCTTCCTTCTTCTTCCGCCTGAAGAAACCCAACTGATGACGTTTCAGAAGAGCAGAGAGTTAGAAGCAAGTCACGGATTTGCCATTATCATAATAAATACTTAAAATTGGAGCATTTCGAATGTCAACATACCTTCACCAAGACGACGGCCAGCAAAATTAACAGCAATATTCCGCCGCAAGCACTCACTGGAATAATCCAAGAGGCGAGCGCCTTAGGAGGGGGTGCCCCGCTGGACTTGACATCAGTGGACACCTGAAACAAGAATAACGAAGAAAATAATGGAAAATGTGCAGTTTTGACGCATATTTCTTACGAATGTCGGGAATGGGTGCATAGTTCCTTCTAAAAGGATTACTAATTGGATTTTCTGGTGTCATGCTAACTTGCCTTTGCAAAGTCCGGCTTATGGAGATCTGGTTGAGTGATGATCTGGTGATGATCGATGATGACTTGGCCCTCGGTGATAATGGTTGTCATATCATTGCCACTCTGTTCACACGGTTAGAAAATGGTTAAAAAGGGCAGAAAATTGCGGTAGAATATACAGTATTTCGATGATGAGTTAGAGAAACGGTTGCAAAGCTCACCATGATGCTGCTGAGATTGAACACGCTCACCACGAACGTTACGGCCAAGGTGGCGCTGGCGTCTTTGGTGAATGGGCCCACGATGCA
>JAQGAO010003232.1:0-17502 GCA_034697705.1 Ommatoiulus sabulosus | reverse complement strand
ATTGCAGACTCATACCACTAGGCGATACTGGTTTTTAAGTTAATGAAATAAGTGTCAGCGTGCTCTTACCCTATACTTTTAAAATTGTAACGAAACTTTACATCGTTTGCGTTTGGATTAAAAAGGGTTAGTATGCGCCCAATCTCCATTAACAGCCTGGTTGCAACCATTAGCCAGGTCAAAACGCTTTCTGGCAACTACCATAAAAACCACTAACGTTTAATGGCATTGAAAGTAATCAGCGCTCGAACATCCGGGAGAGCTAGCTAGCGCAGCAGCTGCTGACGTCATTCCCGGGCTGGACGAGGTTAAGTAACAACGACGTCATCGCGGTGACGTCACGATAAAAACAGTTTCTAAGCCGGTCACCCAGAAAAATGCGTAGGGGAGACGCGTCACGCACAACAGCAGTTTCGGTTTAGTTACTCATTGCGGAGCATTAAATGGGGCTGAAAAAGAGTCAGAAACCCTCTCAAAGATGGTGACCGAGGGGAGGAAAACAAACGCATCCCCCCACGCGCAATGAGTGACGACCCTGATCCCGCCTTTCAACAACGTGTACCATTCATTTGTTTGAACGGAAAACGTCATTTCATTTCGGCGTTAAAAATACCACTTCCGCTCTAATTGCTTTTGCACCAAAGGAAACGACGCATTAAAAGGGATACTTGAAATTTTGGTGACAAATGCGTCTGCCAATTCGCGAATTCCCGAATTCCCAGAGGATGTGAACGAAGGCGAATGGAGAAGTTGGGATACTTGCAACTTCCGCGTTGTTAATTTATAACACCAGGAAATGTAGATGGCGCCCTCTAGTTCCGACCATGGTAATCCCACCAGGGTGGCCACACAATTTTGATTTTCAATTTCCCTGACTTTTCCATGAATTTTCCCTGACTAAAATCCAAAATTCCCTGACCAAAACTTGCTCGTTAATCCATATCAATTTTTTTTGTCATAATGAAAAAAAAATAACAATTGCAATGAGAAGCTTGGAAAAACACTAGATTTTGTTACAAGTCTAGCTGGGGAATTCTAGAATGGATTGAAGAGGATTTGGGATGGAGCTGCTAGCAGACTGAGTGCAGGGATAGCATTTTGCTTTTATTTGGGAAAATTTTCCTGACATTTCCATGACTTCCCTGACCACGATTTTTTTCCCTGACTTCCCTGACCACGATTTTTTCCCCTGACTTCCCTGACCTGTGGCCACCCTGAAAAATCAAACAACAGCCATTTCTTGCAAGCATTTAATCGGGTCAATCAAACCTTCCATGAGTTCATTATTAGTACGCTCCAATCGTAGTTAGTTGAATTTTCAATAAATTGATTTGAATTTACTTTTGAGATGCATGAATAAATGCATTCTGCCGAGGTTGGAGTCCAAGCTCGTACCGCGTTACACGATCCAGGTTATACCGCACTGTTAACATAGGTTCAAGACTGTTGCAGGGTATTTTAGCAGTTAATGAAATGTTACAATGCAATCTTTTTCTCGACTTCGGGATAGTTATTGCTAATTTGTTAGACGCCCGCTTGTTGTTTTCATTTTAAATCCACGTTATTGGAAAACTGAAGGCTGTATTTGAGCTCAAACCAAATCTTGGAGGCAGGCTCGAGCGATGTTAAGCAAATCATAATTAATATGCAGATTTGATTCTTGTGATTAATCACATCCATGTTTGCAGATGCGTTTTACTCGTATTTAGACATAACTGATTTAATTGTCAAACCACCATAAATCAAAATTAATATTTTTTTTTGTTCAGGAAAACAGGGATTTCATCGTGGATGGCGTTGCATCCATGCCATATTGCGCGACATTTTATCCCCTTTTACCATGGTCTATAGTTGATCGGCATGCAAGAGGAAACCATTTAATAATTATCTTTGTGCGATTTATCACTTTTATTTTCTCTTTCACATCATTTGTATGTTATTTTATTTTCATTCATATTTAAAGTTTCATTATTTAAAAATGTCACTGGACAACTAGCACATCTTTGAGTAGGGCCTAGAGCTCCAGCCAACGTTCACGCAGTCTACCGTATTAATGCCACGAGTTCGCTCTCAAAGTTTCGAACATAAAGCAAAGTGCATTCACCACCGGGGCACTTGTCGTAAGTAAAGTACTTCTCGGGGCACTTCTCGTAAGACGCGTGGCGCAAAAACAACAATTACTCAAATTACGGCTACTTAAAGATGAATCATCCATTATATCTTTGTTTATGTGCACTGATTGTGTTTAAAGCATTAAAAAACATAAAACAAGCCAAGAATTATTTTCACAAAAAAGAAAATCCATTCATTTTTAGTTGCGACCGAGTCAGGGGAACGAGTTTATTGGATTAATAGCCATAGCCATAAACGAGATGTGACAGATCTGAGGAGGTTTGCAATGGAAGAAATTTGTAAATTAATCTGGAACATGTAGACCAGATGGAAATAAATTTAAATACAGCCAAGTTAAAAGTCGTTCAGAAATTAAGGTAAATGACTTTTTTATATTGTCTGGCATATTCGATGTTGGAAGTCTTTCAACGACTTGAAGAGTGGTAGAAAAAAAAATTGACAGTTTCAAGTTTTTCAATTTGTTTCTTCAAAATACTTAACTATTTAAACAGGGTTCCCCCAGAAATTTCATTTTCAACTTCCCTGACTATTCCTGGTTTGAAAAAAAATTTCCCTGACCAATGACAACGTGAAAAATGGTCGTATTTTTCAAAAATAGACACTGAAAAATATTTTTTTACAATGACTAACGACAATTTTAAAAATTAACATAGAATTTTTTTTAAAAATTAAAAAAAATTGCATGAAAATTTTTTACAATGAAAAAATTATGTATTCGGAAAATGTTAGAAATGTGTGCTCGGAAAAAATTTTGCATTTTTAACCTCTGAAAATGTGGAAAATTTTTTCTAACGTAAACTCGGAAAATGTGGAAAATTTTGGCCAATTTGTACTGGGAAAACGTGGAAAAGTTTGCAAATTTCTACTAGAAAAACGTGGAAAATTTTGCAAATTTGTACTAAAATAACGTGGAAAATTTTGCTAATTTGAACTCGGAACACGTGGAAAATTTTGCAAATATCTATTCGGAAAACGTGGAAAATTTTGCAAATTAATACTCAGAAAATGTGGAAATTTTTTCCAAATTTCTACTTGGAAAATGGCCCTGAGCTAACCTTGAAGACGTATTAATTTTAGATCGCCATGACTGCGTTGAATTTCCCTGACTTTTTCCAAATAAATCTTTCTTCCCTGACTTTTCCAGGTCATTTTCAAGTTCCCTGACTTTTCCAGGTTTTCCAGGTCTGGGGGAAGCCTGAAATATCTATACATCTTCGACCGATTGTCATTGGTCAGATAAATTTTTTTTAAAACCTTAAAAAGTCAGGGAAACGTCGAAAATGAAATTTCTGGGGGATTAACCCTGCTGTATATAACCCCGGAGTATTTTTCGCGTAATCCTAACCAATAAGCGAATGGGGCTCGAGTTTTGGCTTAAACGTCCATTTTTGTATCCCGGCCTTTCGTTTTTTTTTTTTCATTTCGATCTATTTGTCGTAATTTTTTATTCCTCTCCCCCCATCTTCCCATAATTCATCCTCTCGTCTCCCTATTTTTTTCTCTCCAATTTCGTAGTAGGCGTATATTTCTCATCTTTTATGTTTTTTTCCCTCTCTATCCGATTCCTTTTCTAAGCTTTTCCTCCTCCTCTTATTTCGCTTTTAAGTTGGAAAAGCGGCGAGAAATCGATCGTATTACGAAAGAGTCTGATGTTAGCTTGGAAAGAAAAAGAGAGGAAATCCTTGACTTTTAGCGCATTAAACGTGTTGACAATTGATGAGGAGAAAAAGCCACAGAGTTGAATGCCATTCGGAGGCAAATAGAAGAGGCGTTCGAGTGATTGTACGTGTACCTAAGTGCGAATCGCTCGTACGTAAGTCGGGGAGGATGGGGGGGGGGGGGGGGAGAAACTAACCTAGTGAACTCGTGGACGTTTTTAATTCGGTAGACCCAGGTTCGCGACGGGGTTCCCCCAGACCTGGAAAACCTGGAAAAGTCGGGGGGAACTTGATAATGATCTGGAAAAATTCAGGAGAAGACTGATTTATTTTGAAAAAGTCAAGGAAATTCAACGCAGTCGTGGCGATCCAAACTTAATACTTCTACGACGTTAGGTCAGGGCCCATTTTCCGAGTAGAAATTTGCAAAAAAAAATTTCCACGTTTTCCAAGTACAAATTTACACAATTTTCCGCGTTTTCCGAGTATTAATTTGCAAATATTTCCACGTTTTCCGAGTACAAATTTGGCAAAATTTCCACGATTTCTAAGTATTAATTTGCAAAATTTTACACGTTTTCAAAGTAAAATTTACGCAATTTTCCACGTTTTCCATGTACAAATGTACGCAATTTTCCACGTTTTCCATGTACAAATGTACGCAATTTTTCACGTTTTCCATGTACAAATGTACGCAATTGTCCACGTTTTCCAAGTACAAATTTACACAATTTTCCACGTTTTCCGAGTATTAATTTGCAAATATTTCCACGTTTTCCGAGTACAAATTTGCTAAAGTTTTCACGGTTTCTAAGTATTAATTTGCATAATTTTCCACGTTTTCCAAGTAAAATTTACGCAATTTTCCACGTTTTCCATGTACAAATTTACGCAATTTTCCACGTTTTCCATGTACAAATGTACGCAATTTTCCACGTTTTCCATGTACAAATTTACGCAATTTTCCACGTTTTCCATGTACAAATTTATGCAATTTTCCACGTTTTCCATGTACAAATTTACGCAATTTTCCACGTTTTCCATGTACAAATTTACACAATTTTCCACTTTTTCCATGCACAAATTTACGCAGTTTTCCACGTTTTCCATGTACGATATTTACACAATTTTCCACGTTTTCCATGTAAAAACTGACGCAATTTTCCACGTTTTCTGAGTATTAATTTGCAAAATTGTCCACGTTCACCATGTACAAATTTACACAATTTTCCACTTTTTCCATGCACAAATTTAAGCAATTTTCCACGTTTTCCATGAACAAATTTACGCAATTGTCCACATTTTCCGAGAACAAATTAGCAAAATTGTCCACGTTTTCGGTGTTCAAATTTTAAAAATTCTCTATAGGTTTTCCGAGTAATAATTTTCAACATTTTCCGATTCCAAAATTTTCCCATTTTAATGTTAATTTTCAAAATTGTCGTTAGTAAATTTCAAAAAATATTTTCCAGTGTCAATTTTTCACGTTGTCATTGGTCAGGTAATTATTTTATTAAACCTGGAAAAGTCAGGGAAGTTGAAAATGAAATTTCTGGGGGAACCCTGATGGTGGTTTTTCGTGGGTTTCCCACAATTCCACCGAGATAGTTTTATTCTTCGGAATAATTCATTCTTCCCTGACTTTTTCCCAACATTTTCCCGACTTTTCCAGGTGTGGGGTTCATTGCATCACATTCGCTCGATGCTGATAGTGGCGCCTATTAAAATATTGATACACCTGCTCCGAACGATGGGGCGCCACCTGTCGCCGCGTGGGCAAACATTACCTTAGATAAGGGGGATCAAAGAGCTCCCCCCAACCACCCCAGGGCCCCCTCCACGAATGCACTTGCGCGTGTTCCTAAGTCGACTCAAAAACTTCATTTTTTTACATGAGTTCGTAAGTTCGACTCAGTAACTACATTCTCTGACCTAGGTTCGTAAGTTCGAGTCAAAAAATATTTTTTTTTTACCTAAGTTGTTAAATTCGAGTCAAAAAACACATTATTTTGACCTAAGTTCCTGTAAGTTCTAGTCAAAAACTACATTTGTTGACCTACAGTAAGTTCGTAAGTTCGAGTCATACAAAAAATACATTTTTTTTTATTTAAGTTCGTAACTTCCAGTCAAAAACTATACATTTTTTTACCTAAGTTCTTATAAGTTTGAGTCAAAAAATAATTTTTTTTTTACCTGTAAGTTCCTAAGTTCGAGTCAGAAATTACATTTTTTTTACCTAATTTCGTAACTTCGAGTCAAAAACTGCCTTTTTTGACCTAAGTTCCTAAGTTCGAGTCAAAAATTACATTTTTTTTTAACCTAAGTTCGTAACTTCGAGTCAAAAATTACATTTTTTTTACCTAATTTCGTAACTTCAAGTCAGAACTAAATTTTTTGACTTAAGTTCGTAACTTCGAGTCAGAAATTACATTTTTTTGACCTAACTTCGTAACTTCGAGTCAAAAACTACATTTACTTTACCTAAGTTCGTAACTTCGAGTCAAAAACTACATTTTTTTACCTAATTTCGTGACTTCGAGTCAGAAACTACATTTTTTGACCAAATCTAGTTCGTAACTTCGAGTCAAAAACTACATTTTTTGTCCTAAGTTCGTAACTTCGAGTCAAAAACTACATTTACTTTACCTAAGTTCGTAACTTCGAGTCAAAAATTACATTTTTTGACCTATAAATGCGTAAGTTCGCGTCAAAAACTACATTTTGTTTACCTAAGTTCCTAATTCGAGTCAAAAATTACATTTTTTTTAACCTAAGTTCGTAACTTCGAGTCAAAAACTACATTTACTTTATACCTAAGTTCGTAACTTCCAGTCAAAAACTATCCTTTTTTGACCTAAGTTCGTAACTTCGAGTCAAAAACTACATTTTGTTTACCTAAGTTCCTAATTCGAGTCAAAAATTACATTTTTTTAACCTAAGTTCGTAACTTCGAGTCAAAAATTACATTTTTTGACCTACGTTCGTAAGTTCGAGTCAAAAACTATACATTTTTTTTATCTAAGTTCCTAAGTTCGAGTCAAAACCTCCACTTTTTTCTATTACCTAAATGGCGGCTCAATCCGTTAGCGGTCAGCGCCGCCGCCGAGTGGACGTAGGCCGCGGCCTGCTCGGACAACGGATGATAGCCACCTCCGACCACCGAGGGCTCCAGCACGTGGTGTTGGCGTCGAAAGCGACTTCCGCCATCGAAGAAGAAGCCGTTCGAATAGCCGTGGTCACTTCCGGAAGGAGGAAAAGGAAGCGGATGACCGTAATGACCGTTGAAGAGAGCCGTCGCCGCCGAAGCAGGGTTCAGATTTACGGCCATCAAGCGAGGACGGAATTCGTCACGTCCATCATGGACATAATAAGGCTCGGACACTGGTCAAGCGAAACGAAAAGCCGGACACTCCTCGGACGGATAAACGATCGAGACTCTCCCGCGGAGTCGATTTTATCCCACGAAATATATCCCACGGTCCTATACGCGATAGATCGACGGCCAAACCGGACACTGGTCAGCGGGGCGCCGGACACTGGTCAACAACGCGGATGGACTAAACCAAAGCCCGGACGGATCAAAAGCTGGACTAGCGTTTACCGGACTAAAACTCGGCGTATCCACACGAGCAAAAAAACGCGTTATACGCACCGCACTCAAAGCCGGACACTGGTCAAGCGGTCAAGCGTGGAAAAGAATGAGTCTCTCCGTCCGCACGAATCGGACTGTATCCAAACTATGAACTGGTGGTGTTTAACCCGAACGAAACTTTTGATATACAGACGTACATGTACGTACAGTATAGCTGATGGACGCTGGTCAACGTGTCCGAACCGAGACAATTTCAAGCCGAGTGGAAAACGTGCGCATAGATTGCGTGCGTGGAATGATTAGGATTCGTTACGGGTAATAACGTTGATATCCCAGGCTGACCGCACCCGGTGAGATATCGATTAATCCTACCAGCGGGACAAACGGACACTGGTCAAGGGTATATATATCCAAACGCGCCGCGTGCAAAACTTCGCACCATGCAGTGGACGAGTGGACGATAGCGAGCGATATACGTTCACCACGTTGGTCAGCTGGCGTGGACAGCGTCAGCGGGCGCATCCGTGGCGAGTAGTGGACGAACCATCGCGGCACACCTGGACACTGGTCAACGTGTCCGAAACGACACAGTAGGTCCGAGCGAATCTTCGTAAATTTAATTTGGACTCAGAGTCCCCTTACCAGCGTTGACGACGTCGGTCAACTCAATGGACAGAATCCGGTGCATCAATGACTACACTATACTGGACGAACCGTTACAACAGGACCGGACACTGGTCAGCGTGTCCGAAACGTACCATTCCATAGCGAAACTTGACGAATTTCCCGGTTGACGCGGGTCAACTCGATGGTCAGAAAACTCAGAATCCGGCGCATCCGCGGCGACGACTAGACGAATCGTAACGTCCCGACTGGACACTGGTCAGCGTGTCCGAAAGCTATACGGACTCTTCCCCAGCACTCGGGGTCCCCGATTTCGCTTACGGTAATATGCCGAGGTATATCCACTCTATACGAGAGTATATCCCTCTTCCACGTGTTCCGTCACTTCGCCGACTGGACACTGGTCAGCGTGTCCGAAGCTGTATACGGACTCCTCCCCAGCACTCGTGGACCCCGATTTCGCTTACGGTAATATCCCGAGGTATATCCACTCTATACGAGAGTATATCCCTCTTCCACGTGTTCCGTCACTTGGCCGACCGGACACTGGTCAGCGTGTCCGAAACGAAGTTCCACCCCCTGCAGCTAGCACTCGGAGACGACACGATTTGAACGAAATCAACTGGCGGACTTACGGTATATATATTTCCACTCTATAGGCGAGATTATCCAACTCCACGTGTTCCGCCCCTTGGCCGACTGGACACCGGTCAACGTGTCCGAAACGACGATTCCCGTCAATTTAATTCGGACTGGCGAGTATACTCGCCTTAGAAGGTCGAGCGCATCCACTATCCTCCCTCCACGTGCTCTTCGTCCCTCCGACTGGACACTGGTCAATCCGAAGCTTCCGAGCGCGATTTTGCTGGCACAACGAGGAGCATCCGACGTAGAAAAGCAGCTCCCGTAATAAAAAGGTGCGTGTTTTCCCGTGCAAAGAGAGCTCAGTGTAGTGGACGCACTTTTCGTGTATTTTTCCAATCCAGGTGCCTGAAACAACGCACGAAATCCTTGTTTGTCCAGCTGTCGAAACGATAGATGGAGGGAGGGAGGGCTAAGGTCACGCACCTGCGCCCCCAAACGCGCCGCACTTTCGTTTCGCGACGAAAAACGACATAACTCCGAATGAACAACAAAAAAATAAAACACAAATTGGCGACGCCGCTGCAGCGACGCCTCGTAAAAAACAACGACGAAAAAGAAGGAGGAGGAAAAGCGGCGACGTCGGGAGAGGAGCGCCGCGTCCCGGCCGACGTAACGACGGACGAATCCATTACGGATTGCGGAGGAGGAGTGGGAGGGAACGCTACCTCGCAAAACGCCGAGCGCGTTACAGGGGTGCGACTGAAATGCGCGTACATTATATACGGGACCAACAATTTGCAACTACGAAAATGCCCTTCGATGACTCAATTTACGAAAACGGTTAGGGTTCCCTCAGAAATTTCACTTTCAACTTCCCTGACTTTACCAGGTTTCCAAAAAAAAAAATTTCCCTGACCAATGATAATGTCAAAAATTGACATATTTTCCAATATTAAAATAGAAAAATTAAAAAACAAAATTAAACAAATAAATTTGAAGGAATACATTTTGAAAATTTGACATCTGTGTATTCGGAAAATGTAGAAAGTTTTGAAAATTTGTACTCGGAAAACGTGAAAAAATTTGCAAATGTTGTCCTCGGAAAACGTGGAAAACTTTGCAATTTGGTCCTCGAAAAACGTTGAATGTTTTGCAATGTTGTCCTCGAAAAACGTGGAAAAGTTTGTACTTTCGTCCTCGGAAAACGTGGAATAGTTTGCAATTTTATCCTCGGAAAACGTGGAATATTTTGCAATTTTGTCCTCGAAAAATGTGAACAATTTTGCAATTTTGTCCTCGAAAAACGTGGAAAAGTTTGTACTTTCGTCCTCGGAAAACGTGGAATATTTTGCAATTTTATCCTCGGAAAACGTGGAATATTTTGCAATTTTGTCCTCGAAAAATGTGAACCATTTTGCAATTTTGTCCTCGGAAAACGTGGAAAATTTTGAGAATCTGTACTCGGAAAACGTGGAAAATTTTGCAAATTTGCACTAGAAAATGTAAAAAAAATTTCCAAATGGGCCCTAACTATACGTTAAATTTCCCTGAATTTTTTTTTTAAAAAAAGTCATTCTTCCCTAACTTTTCCAGACATATTCAAGTTCCATGGCTTTTCCAGGTCTGGGGGGAACCCTGGAACAACTCAAACTTACGAACATCTAAATTCCTACACGAACTTTAAATGCATTTGAGGAACTCGAACGAAACAATTTACGAACAATTTGCACCTACGAAAATGCCCTTCGATGACTTCCCCGACTCAATTTACGAAAAGCTGAAACTTAATACGAATATCTAGATTCCTACACGAACTTAGGGGACATTCATAAAGGACGTCCCGAAAGGAGGGGGGGGATGGATATGTGAAAATGTTACACAGGCGGACGGGGGGGAGGGGGGGTTCAAGGAAAGCGGACGTCCGGGTGTCAACTCGTGCTTAAACTGTCATCAGTTTTAGATGATAAATTGATTGCATTTTCTCGCTAATCAATTTATGGACAAATTTGCTGATTTCTTCAGCTTACATAGCGCTGCATCAGCTATGAAATACATTACTGCCCTTGTATATGGAGGGCGAGTTCATTTTGGCCTTTAAAACTGGGTGCTTTGGTATTCTGTTAGGGGAAATTCCTTGTTTATATTGAAGGCTGTTAATTTGTACAGTTAATTCATTGGTACAGGTAGTTCATTATCTAAACATATTCAAGTGCACAAATCCCTGAAAGCATCAATAACTGAACATTCTCTTGATCACGAGGAAATCACATTTTGAAACTTTGTAGGACTAATTCACCTATAATTTAATTTTGTTTTGTCTGTTTTACTTACAGTTAAAATATTCTGTAGGTCTGTGGTTCACTAATGGTAATATTTTCAATGTAAAAATTGCTTATGTAATCAACAAGCTGTTTTCAAAATTGGACGGGACATGGGGGTGGGAATTACATAAACAAGACAAGGGGAGAGGAGGGGGGAAGTCTAAAAACTCGGAAAAATACAAGACGTCCTTTATGGATGATCCCTTATACCGCGTATATGTACGTGAAATTTTCGGACGAGCTTAGTGACAAAACACCGAGTAGCTCTTGCCAAATAACTTTTACGATAAACGTAATTATTTCGACTCATTAAATACCTATTTTTTGGACAAAATTTGGCGAGAGTACAGGTATTAGGCGTGTAGATAAGGCGCATCTCGTTGCCCGGATGAAGGAAACATTTCCCAAAAATTGTCCTTTAAAGACGTCAACAAAACTCATTAAAACGATGAAGATTTATTTCCGACAATTTAATGTCCGTCATTACTAGTATCATTACGTGTCTCGTATAGAAATGGGATCTCTCCAATTTTTAATTAATCGACGAAAAAGGATTTAATAAGCGAGGGACTCGGAACGTTTTTGTTTACTTTCGGATTTTTTAAAGGTTCCCCTGATTTGATGTTTGTGTTGCACCAATTAACTCTCGATGAAATATATCCAGCAGGGTTATGGAACCCACGTTTAACCCGCTGAAACCAAAATGGAGGGCAGGAAAGAAAATAACTTTGAACAATGCTGCAAGATTGTGACAATATGAATACGTTGAATTTCCCTAACTTTTTCAAAATAAGTCGCTCTTTCCTGACTTTTCCAAGGACTGGGGGAACCCTGTTTTAACAGCCCCTCCATCAAATATCACAGTCCATAGTGTGACGTAACATTTCATTTTCGGATGAATGATTTATTTATTCTTCGAAAAAACGGGTGAAATTTGAAACCCTTATCAACATTTTTCCCCTCGACAAACCCAGCATATTATTTGAACAATATCAGTTTTCGTTTTTCGAGCTAAAAAAAAATACCAGGAACCGGATTCCTGTTCAAATATTAAAACTGAACGATTCAGTTTAATCGGCTTATCATCCGAACTGACGATTTCAAAGACGCCCCACTGCAGAAGCAAATTTAAACACGAATAAAACAAATATTCGTAACCCTAAATGACACGTACAGGGTTCCCCCAGAAATTTCATTTTCAACTTCCCTGACTTTTCCAGGTTTGAAAAAAAATTTCCCTAAATAATGACAACGTGAAATATTGACATATTTTCCAAAATTGACACTGGAAAATATTTTTTTAAAATTTACTAACGACAATTTTGAAAATTAAAAAAAAAAATGCAGGAACATTTTTTAAAATGGGAAAATTTTGTAATCGGAAAAAAAGTTACAAATTTGTGCTCAGAAACAGAGGGAAATTTTGCAATTTTGTACTCGGAAAATGTGGAAAATTTGTACTCGGAAAACCTGGAGAATTTTGAAAATTTGTTCACGGAAAACGTGGAAAATTTTGCAAATTTGTACTAAGACGTGGAAAAATTAGCACATTTGTACTCAAACTTTGCAAATTAATACTCAAAAAACGTGGATAATTTTGCAAATTAATACTCAGAAAACGTGGGAAATTGTGTAAATTGGTGCATGGAAAACGTGGAAAAGTTTGTCAATCTATACTCCGAAAATGTGGAAAATTTTTGCAAATTTCTACTTGGAAAATGGGCCCTGCGTTGAATTTCCCTGACTTTTTCAAACTAAACCATTCTTCCCTGACTTTTCCAGGTCATTTTCAAGTTCCCTGACTTTTCCAGGTTTTCCAGGTCTGGGGGAACCCTGTTGAAATTTTTGCAAATTTGTAGCTCAGAAACTTTGCAAAATTTGTAACTCGGAAACTTGAAAATTTTGCAAATTTGTAAACCAGAAACTGCTGAAAATTTTTGCAAATTTGTACTGGACCAAATTCCAAAAATTTGCAAATGGACCGATGAGCTCGTAAGCTTAATGTGGAAACATTAAATTTGGATTGTGAAAACATTAATACGTTACTTTCCCCGAGTTTTTCAAAATAAGACATTCTTCCCAGACATTTTCAAGCTTCAAAGATAATTTCTGAGAGTAAACATTTAAAAAAAACTCCAGGAATTACTCTGCTGCTGAATGAGCGACGGCTGGGTTCCATCCATTTCCTTGACAGCATTTGTGTCCTCCCTGAAACTTGTGGTGTAGCTCGCACAACGGCTGGAACTTTTGATCCGTCCTCTTGTGGGAAGAGTTACAGCTGATGCACGACTTGAATTCGGACCCCTGCTAGTCGGCCGCGAATGACAGGAAGGTGCAGTGCGAAAGGACGTGTTGCTCGAAATGCTGGCCTCTTTTTGGGCCTTGCACATCCACCAGGCGTCACCCTGCAATTCCTCGTTGAATTGGTCCAAACAATCGCTTTCCGCTTCGGCAAAATACTCTTCTGCAGATGAGTTGTCGTTGAACGCGAGGTTTTCGCAGCCGGGTGAGTTGCCGGTGAATGCATGGTTCACGCAACCGCCAGATTCTCCCGCATCTTTCTTATGGCAACGCCTGCCAGACACGACCGATGATTTTGCCTTAGTACGCTGGGATTTTTCCGACAACTTTAGCGGCAACGTACGAACATGGCTAAGATTGCCAACAGAAGCGCAACGTGAAGATGGACGAGAACCGAGCGTGCAAGTGGATGGCAGAGTAGAAAGAGATCCTTTGATAAGGTTCTGACCGATTGCCGATATGACTCTGGTCACTGGGCTCGATGTAAGGAAGGCAGTTTCGTAGCATGCGTTTGTCAGGAATTGGGTGCTCGCGTTGTCTTTGTCGTTGCTTTTGGACAGGTTAGGGCATGAAGTGCAGTCCCCGAATGGGAAGGCAGAGTTCAGAACGGGTTTGGCCTTCCATGCTTTGGCCATGTGGCTCACCAGATCTTCCATCGAGGAAGTCATTGTGAATGACGGATCTTCTACAGGAGGCTCCAAAACTGCCGCATTTTCAGCCATGACTGAAAGTTCAATACACCGTGATTAACTCTGGTAGTGATTTCAGTTTTGACAAATAAGTTTGGACGAGAAAAATGGCCAGGAACGAAGTCAGGATTCCCTCAGAAATTTCATTTTCAACTTCCCAGACTTTTCCGGGTTTTAAAAAAAATTTCCCTGACCAATGACAACGTGAAAAATTTACACTGGGAAATATTTTTTTAAACTTACTTACGACAATATTGAAAATTAACATGGATTTTTTTTTTTAAATTTAAAAAAATTACATAAAAATTTTTTAAAACAGGAACATTTTGTATTCGGAAAATGTTGAAATTTGTTCTCGGAAAAAGTTATAAATTTTGCAGTTTTGTCCTCGGAAAATGTGAAAAATTTGAACTCTGAAAACCTGGAGAATTTTGAAAATTTGAACACGGAAAACGTGGACAATTTTGCTAATTTGTACGAGGAAAACGTGGAAAATTTTGCAAATTTGTAATCAGAAAACGTGTAAAATTTTGCAAATTTGTAATCAGAAAACGTGGAAAAATTTGCAAATTAATACTCAGAAAACGTGAAAAATTGTACATGGAAAACGTGGAAAATTTTGCAAATCTGTACTCCAAAAATGTGGAGGTTTTTTTTTTTGCAAAATTTTGAATCGCCATGACTGCATTGAATTACCCTGACTTTTTCAAAATAAACCATTCTTCCCTGACTTTTCCAGGTCATTTTCAAGTTCCCTGACTTTTCCAAGTTTTCCAGGTTCTTGAAACGAAACTTTCGATCAAAAGGCTTACGCTTGAGGCACGCAGCATTTCAAATCACTTGAACACTCATGAAAATGCTGCGATTCTTGCAGTTTCGGATAAAACCAGTTCATTTTCTCACCAAGAATGTTGATCAAGACAGTGTACAGGCCAAATGTCGTCAGAGGCTCCTCCAAATTTTCAAAATAATCTCGCACTACTTTGAAAACGTCCTGCTCGAACCCCGGATAGTTCGGCAAGCAGCTTCCACCGCCACTAGCCTTTGGCCCTTTAAAAGACAACGGTGCAATAAATTAAATGTGGATGAATAATTCGAATTAATTAACAAATAAGAAAAAATTAAATTACTTACAAGCTGCCAGGCATTTCATCGCATTGAAAAGCCAGTGCGGCAATTCCTCAGCCTGATTAATGGGTAGCGTAATACCCTTTGGACCAACTTTATTTACATTGTGGATAATGAACTTGGGATTCACGCTGTTTATGTCTAGAATGTTTTCAAGGGTGTGCAGGTTCAGTAGCGACTGCAGCCTAAAGAAGACAGCAACACGCAAATATTAAGCCACAGAAAAATGTCTAAAAATGAAGAGTTATTCAAAGAACGAACCTCCCCAAAGTGATGGCTTTCCAAGTGTTTTCTATTTCGGGTATTGCCAGCGTGCGAGTCACGATCCTGCACTCGGGAATGTCTTCTTCGGTGGTCTTCAGTTCTTCGGAAGTCTTCTTTGTGAAATTACTGAGGAGCTGCTTGGCAGTAGGCGAGTCCGAAATAGAATTTCGTCTTAGAGCAGAAGAGCCGTTAACAACCATATTGGTGCGTGATCGGAACGGAGTACGGTTGGGTGTGCCATGGTCCAATTTAGTCGGAGAGTGATGAGGAAACCTGTACAGGTCACGATTATCCTTGAATTCGTCTGGGTGTGACTGCCGATTGGTATGAACAGCCTCAAAAATGCGACATTGCAACAGCTTACGAAGAAGCATTATCGTTTGATGTCTTGAAAGAAAGCAAAAGTGAAAAGCGTGTTAAGGCAGTGTTTCTCAACCCTGGGTTCACGGACCGGTACCGGTCCACAGAAATTTCCTGCTAATCCATGTAAAAATTCGGAAATTCACTCAAGTTCTGGTTATTTTGAATAACTGTAGAATTTTCATCTTGTAATATTACATTTTAAAACCACTACCAAAATACTATAAATAATGACTTGTATTTCTGGCTAATAAATAATGACTTGTATTTCTGGCTAATAAAGTGTTCGGCGAAATATTTTTTTCTTATTTCCACATGTGGTCCACGAAATATTTTCCCAATTTCTTCCGGCCGGCAAAATATTTTTGCAATTTTCACCGGTCCGCAGGGGGTAAAAAGGTTGGGAAGCACTGGTGTAAGGGCAAAAAATACCAGATTTAACTGCCAGTCACTCAACATTGCTGGCATTTATACTTCGTAACTCGCTTACTCGCGCATTTCGCAAATCGTACAAATTTGCATTTTTCTCACCTCGAGACATTGGTGCCGAAGTTGGGATTTCGGCACAAGTAGCCATGCAAGCAATCGATGGCCTCGCACGCTGCAAAACAGTTGTCGAACTGCCGCATTTGTCGGCGGTGCCTCCTGAGTGGCACCTTCCCACGAAAGCTGTGAATTATTTCGTTCCACTAGAAAAGACAAAAATAGCAGTGGGATTAATAGCACGGACAATGAACGAATACAACGTACAGTCACGGAAATTGTCCAATCTTTCAGTTAGTATTCCTGGTGAAAATTTGGTCAGATTTTGCTACAACTTTTTTGATAAAGTAACCTCATTTTTTCTGAAAATGAATGCACAAGACAGCCATGTATATGCTTCACCTGTTTGAATTTAAAAAAATACCTACCTACCTGCATATGAAGTTACGTCCACACTGGAGGAACTTTTGGAGGAACATAGTTAACACTTTGTATTGCTAATTGCTGCCAGTTGGTTTATACATATGTCATTAAGATGATTCACATATTTTTTTTTACATAAATTGTTTAAAAAAATGGAAACTTCCTATATGTTTCTGCCAGCGTGGACGCGTAGCTTTAAGCTCAATTATTTCAATTAATGCGCTTCAGGTTGGCCAATTTTTGTTAATGTCATCATATTATAATGTTAATTCAATTCAATTCAACTCAGTACCCTACAGTCAGCAACTTAATCATAGCAAGCATATCAAGGCCATAAACCAGTGATTTTTAAAATGATCCACGAATAAGAAAACCTGCATTTAGGCCCAGAATTGAAAGAAGGATCGTGCACGTTGCTTATTTTGACCATTTTCAGCGTACTGAAGTTCGTGACCCATGCATGTGCTCAAAAGAAACTTACGAAACGTAGAAATTTCGAAAATGTCCACAAATCAGTTCAATGCAACAGGTACCCAGTAAGCAACCAACCGTTGAAAATAAATACATATTTCGCGTTATATTTACCAGTTTGGTGGCTCTGTAGGGTCCGCTGAGGGCCTCCTCGCCCATATCGTTCATCTGCGCTGATCGAAAAATGCGAAAAAACTACGAAATGAACCAAAATTTGAATCAGTTTTGCACGTTGTTGGCAACGCTCTGATTTTGCAGTGGTTTAGGACTTTGAATCTTGGCGGATGTGGAGTTCAAAGTTGTAGTCATGGCAACGCGATTTGAAAACCAGGTGACGCGTTCTAATGCGATCCGATTGGTCCAACTAATCTCAAGACGACCAATCAGATCGCCGCATTGCCGAGCGTTTTTGCGCTCCCATTGGCCATTGCAACGCACAAAGCGCTCTGGAGCAGCTTGCGTTCGATTTC
>JAQGAO010003231.1:0-17502 GCA_034697705.1 Ommatoiulus sabulosus | reverse complement strand
AATTTATCATCTAAAACGTGTGACAGTTAAAGCACAAGTTGACATCCGGACGTCCGGTTTCCTTGAACCCCCCCCCCTCCCCCCTGTCCGCCTGTGTCCCATTTTCACATACCCCCCCCCCTCCCCCCCTCAGCCGGACGTCCTTTATGGATGGCCCCTTATCCAAAAATAGCGTCTCCCTTTTTCTATTTCTAAAATTGCAAAAGTGGCTATCTGTAATGCTAATATTTGAGAATCCGATCAGCCATTTATTCGATCAAACCTTGTGAACGGATTTTTTCCTATATACTGCCATATGTTTTAAAAAAGCCGCTTAATTGGATCACCTCATCGCTTAATTCGATCAAACTGCCACATGTCTATTTAACACAAACTCGCGAAACAAGTTTGAACGTGTGTCGTACAAGCACGGACACGTTTGGAACTTTGGACAAGGCGCATGCGTGCATCTACATGTAGCCTACTGTATATAAATTAATTGTAAGCATCAATGCACTTTCGTATCGGACTATTCCTACAAAATGTAGGAATATTCTCCAGATGTTTAAAAATCGGGGTACTCAGACAGATGCGTTACGAATGGCATTTCGTAATCACAATGCTGATTGGTTTAAAAAATGTCCTCGAAGTCATCGCTGATTTTTTAAACCAATCAATGCATTCCTTTACCACACGTGACTAAGACTTCATGACTGCCAAAAGTGCATTCAGTTTTTAAGTACAAATCGAGAATCGCTGAATATTAGGTCAAGCAATGGACCTTATGCAGATTTTATCAGCATGAATACTGTATATCACGTGACATTTCATTCATTCCATTGGCGAAAATTACCCGGAGGCAGTGCCAAGGCACGTTCTTTTTAGTTGTTGATTCGCTGAAAAGATCACGGGATGAAATTCCTTACGTAACTCTGCATAAGATCCATTGAAATCCATGCCATCCAAACATGGGTTAGTGGATGACCAGCATGACGTCATCCCATGCAGGATAGCTCAGAGCACAGTATACGAAAGATCAGCATGGTGACTCCGCCCACTTTTACCTATAGCGACTTGCTCGCAGCGCCACACGGGAACATGAAGTGATTTAGACATCCTATCGATAATCGTATATATCGATCGTATATCGTATCGGTTCGAATCGCGCCGCTCATGTAATTCTTTAACTATCACTATCGATACACTGATTGCTGTATTCTGAGCCAATGGGCACTGGGTGAATTGAATCGCTCGCTAAAATTTGGTCGCTGCCCAGTATGACGTCATCCAGAAAACGTGATGGGCATCAGCTGCTGACCAATCAGTAGCGACTTATCGCGTATATCCGGGCGCTGACCACCGCGGAACCTGGTAATCCCCGGGGGTTGCGCGTGCGGCGGCCGGCAGCACCTGCGCGTGTTTCTGACCGCTGGTCAGTTGCGTGCCTTCCGGCTATCTTTCCGAGATTTTCGCTTAAGTGCCCGTCCGCATAATGCCCAATAACTCTCGGGCCATTTTATAAGCTGGCCATATCGCGGATTTATCGCAATAAAACGTTATTTACGGTCAAGCGGGGGATTCGGACAACGCAAACATGGCCTCCGCAAAACGGTCAGCCGGGGCCGCTCATAAACTCCGCAAATGGTCTCAACTGTTGCCTCACTCGACCGCGAGATGGTGCAGCGGCTTTCGCAGTTTTTTTACACTTCATGCGCCCCCTAGCGGAATTAAAACAACATTCAGTGACTTGAGTTAATCCAAAAGCAATTAGATAAACGAAGGACTGCCAAGCAATTAATTAATCACCAGATTTATTTTCGACTTATTAGGGATACTGAGACAGCGGCTTCGCAGATCGCACTTTGGCAGTCGAAACGCCATTTTTAAATCAATGAATGCCTTCATTCTGCACACGTGGCTTCAGGACTGCCAAAGTGCGAATTGCGAAGATTGTCTGAATACAAAATCAGGACAAATTTTCATATTAGAAGTTTTGCGAATCGCCCTTTTCCAGACGCGAAGCCAAGTTTGCAAAATTACCCTGTGCAAATCAGCGATTGATTGATTGCTTTTTGGACGTTTATACTAACGACAGGTATATTTGAGCAAAACTAATCCAATTTGAAAACCGATCACAAGGTGCAAATAAGCGTATTGCCAGATTCTCAACAACGTGTCACTCGTCCGTCCAACGTTTATACCAACGCCAAGATGGGGTCCAACGACAGACATTCCGATGCAAAACTTAATTCCAAATGCAGCTCGTTTTTGCAAGCGCGCTGCACCTAGACGGCGTAAATTGATGAACGTCAACCATTTAAGACCAGGCACGTGGTTTTTATCCCTTAGCCAATATATTTCTCGTCTCACGCAGGTAATATATTACACGCGTTGCATTTCGTAATTAAATGACGACACCTGTAAGGCGAGCGCCGTTGCACCCCCTCTTCCCCCGGCCTTAAACTATTAAAAATGGCGTCGCCCGACCCCCAGCGCCACCATGTTTTATTAATGTCGCAGCGACGCGCGTCGAGTGCATTACGCACATCCACGCCGGAAATAATGTATATGCTTATGCGTATTGATCGACGCGTATGACGTGTCAACATCGTACATAAAACTCACGTCTCGCCCACCGAAAAAACACGAAAAAACGTAAAACACGCCATGCGACGAACAGGTACGAAAAAAGTATAGTCTGTCATCGAACACTTTTACGAACATTTTTATGACAGATCGATGATCAGCTTTGGTATCAAACTAAAACATACGATCCGTTGAAACGCGTCAGCTAGTTTGCATTGCGATCAGACTGATTTATGAAGGTGCTTACACTCCATACCTGTAACGCGTTAATGGGAATTTGATGGAAACCATAGGGGTTTTCTCTCAGACAGTTGCTTTGCGAATCGCACTTTGGCAGTCGTGACATCTATAGTGCGCAAAAGGTACGCATGCCTTCACTGGCCGGTTTAAAAACGATGAATTTTTTTTAACCAATTAGCGTGTCGATTTTGCGCACGTGACTTCATTACTGCTAAAGTGCGATTCCCAAAGCTTTTAACATGAGCATGTGTTCTGATTATATTCGGACAATCTTTCGAAATTCGCACTTTGGCTGTCCTGAAATCACGTCTGCAGAATGAAGGCATTCGTTGATTTAAAAATGGCAACAACATTGCAAGGATTGTTAAAGTATAGTTACGCTTCGAGTTCGAGCATATGTGTCATTCGACTGCCAAAGTGCGATCTGCGAAACCTGTCTGAGTATCCCGAATTAGCTGAGAAAAATCTGAAGATTACTTGCTTGAAATTCTTTCGTTCATCTCGATTTTGTTTTATGACATGCGCATAAGCGCGATCAAGTCACAAAAAGGTCATCGTTTTTCTTGACAACAACAGCCAGTTATAGCGGGACTCAATCCCAGGGAGTCCTAATTGAAAATACACTGTAACACTGATCAGTTATTTCGCCTTCTGCTGATTAATCGACTCTGGAAATCGATTAGAAATAGCCAGGAATCGATTATCTTCACTCGTAACAAATGTGCGTCCAGAATTTGTAATCTTGTGTATTTAAAAAATAGTGTTAAAAGTTCCGTTGCCGAAAAATCGGCTTCACTTGCCTCGCTTCGATTTTTGAGTCATTGCATTGCCTAACGTTGGATGTTCAATTTTTGGTTAAGCCTAGCTTGAGTCCCAATATGGTGGCTTATAATGTGTGGGACCGGGCTTACGATGTGCAAAAACTGTCGAAGTGGCATGCAACGATATCTAGCACGGTGGGCAAATACCGTAGCCTTTACGGTATTTGCAAAAACTCTCTACTATTTCGTTTACCTATTTTACAGATTTACTAACTTATAAAAGAGCCTCTTTCAATCAGAAAGCCAAAGTCCACCAAAAAAAGTTGTCCCACTACAGGCGATCAGCGTTGTACGACTTTGACGCCATATGACGTCATGAACGCACGTGCAGACAACTGGCGTCGAAAAAACGGCGGAAAAAAAAGCTCGTTCTTACGCAGAGTTACCCATGTAGCTACGTCACGTGATATTTTCATCGAATCAACAACGGAATGAATGCAATGTCACGTGATATGTGCATGCTGAAATTGCTGACGAAATCTGCATAAAGTCCATTGTTGATTCGATGAAAAGATCACGTGAAGCAGGCTCATAGGTAACTCTGCATAGATTCCATTGATGAAATTCACTATACAATGCATTTGAAAATTATTAACAACATTTATGATATATGTGATTAATTTGAAAATTCATTCAAAATGCAATTAATTTGGAGAAATTTCGTTGTATCGTCTTTTGAAATTAAAGCAACTTACATGTACTAAAGACGGGAATAACTATTGGTAATTTCCAGTTTCGGAAACAAAGGGTATGTTCACATTGAGCTTATTATTCTTCGGCTTTCGGCCGACGAACACTAGCGCATGCATTCAAAGAGAGCGCATTCTGGGAGCCATTGACGAAAAAGTAAGTACACGTACACGTTTAGACGGAATACGGATTTATATTATACAGTACGATAAACGTAACATTTAAACGAAAATACGGCGTAAATAACGTTACACCCGTATGATCGAAGAACATATAAGGACATGGCTTGAGTTTAGGTCGTACCTCACTTTTGAAATTTACACACATAAGGCTTTGGCGCGATAAACACTACACCGAACTAAATATCATTTATCGTAACTTCAACTGTATACAGCCTGTAGTGTAAAACCTTGTCCTGCGATCAAAATGAGATGGTAAACATTAATGCGCATGTGCAAGAATGTTTTCCGCAGGATGTTTCACCTTGAACAACGCATGCAGTGGCGCCACCAAGCATGCCGAAAATCACGCTGATATCAGCCCATTATGAACACCTAAGCTATAGAAAAAAAGGCAGCTGGAAACTGAAAAAATAGGAACTGAAAACAGCCACCGAAAAATAAGCTCAATGTGAACATACCCATTGTTTCATTAAAGCCTAGCTTAATTAACCTAGCTTAACACAAAATCACTAATTTGTAATCTGCATTTTTAATTAAACTGTCGGATTTTTCAAATAAATTGCACGCACTCGGAGTTGTTGCATATTAAATTGCATTCTAAATTATTGTAAGAGTATATATATATTCTACATGTATTACAATTGTTTTTATAAAAAAATACTTATATTATGCTTTCAGTGTTTCATGTTTATTTTTTTCTTATTACTTTGTTCTAATAAATTCAACTACGGTGTATTTCTTTTTAATGTTATTGTATCGTTTACACAGCTGTTTCCTCAAATTATTATCTTGATGTAAATGAATTTGAATGAAATAATCAGAATTCATACTGTAGTTCGAAAAGAGGCTCCTACTGGCGCCACGCCAAATGTCGGACAGAAAATGAATGGAAACAGTAGAGAAACAAAGGTACAACTGCATTCAAACACAATAAACTGTTCATTTCACCTTGTTCTCTTTGTTAATTAAAAATAACTATACTGGAACTCATTACAGGCAAAATTGCAAGCAGTTTTGCGGAAATCCTAGCCTTAATACGCTTTCTAAGTTCTAACAGAAAGCGTATTAAGGCTAGGATTTCCGTTTGCAAGAATCAAAAAATATATTTCTAAAGATAATTCCAAGCACTGCCAAGATCAGCAATTACTTGAATTAGCAGACCATGTACAATCATTGGAGGAAACTTTTCATTCATTTTCTTTATTGTTTTTCAAGCAATTTCTTTACCAATTGCTGTGTTCGCCAATATGGCCGACTTCGTTTTGTAAGTAATTTTAGCAGACGACTGAAACTTCTGTTCAAGAGACACGTGCAAGATCCTTTGAAAAATGTCTCCGCTGCAGCTAGAATGTATTATGCTGAACAAAATATACACACGTACTATGATATATTCGACGCAACTGCTTCAAAATAAGAATTTCTATTATACAAAATAAGATTTTTATAAAAGACTTTCAAAATCAGGCAACTCTGTGAATTTTGATCGTATATAGCAAATTAAAAACCGTTTACAACAAAACACTTGTTAGCAACATTCTAAGCAACTTATTTCTGGAAACAAACTGAAGTCATTGGTTTTACAGTCAAGCGCAAAAGTTTCTTTATGACTTCTATAGCCAATCAAAAAAGACATTAGAATAAACAGTGTTGTCAAATTCGCCTACCAATATTTCCCTAAACAATGCTGCCATATACTCTTGCGTTACACTAGATATCATCTAGGGATATGTGATTGCTCGATGTGTGCAACAAAAGGAATTTTGTTTTCAGTTGAAATCAATCGCATGCAATTTATTTCCGGATATAATTTTCCTCGTGCATGACGGCCTATACAAAAGGCTAAATCATTTTTTTTTCGTTTGTTAAAAAAATGGTTAGACTTCATTCAACATCAGAAGAAAAATGAACATATACAGTCAATTTCAAGCACGCTCATGATCGATTTTCAATTATTTTCCTACATGCATGCATAAACATGTACATGTATATGTTTTAAAGAAGATGAGAAGATGCAGAAATAAATGTTATAGAAATTGAAACTATTATAGCTTTAATTTGGGGGAATAACCAGAAGTATAGTAAAAAAAATAAGCGTCGCACTGTAGAATTTAGGGATTCCTGCAACTTGACACTCCAATTGTTTCCCTACAAGCGATTCTTTGTAATGCAATTATACTTCCAAAATCTAATTATCGCAAGCAACGTCATTAATTAAAATGATAATTTAATAACGTAATTCCTAAAACTTAGCATGCCAGGAGCTCGCAAATTTCATCCTGTATAATACTTCCAAAAAAATCCATTTTTATTCGTGCATTTTTTATTTCAAGCGTCACAGATCGACCTTCCACCTGACGAATCGCGTTTTTACGCACCTCCCAATTTACGAAAACAACGGTTTTTTACGACCTGATACGTTGGTCTCGAAAAGTATTCCGTAGAACTAATGTTATATTTACTCCGAGTTACGAACTAAAATTGCACATTTCTATACAGATCTCCACTTTTTGCGCACTCAATGTCCCTATAAAGTGTCTTTTTCAATGGTTTTTTTCCCAAGGAATAGGGAATTTCCCCAACTTATAGTTGGATTTCGGACCTTCCAAGTTAGGACGAGGAAGCTATAGGAGGCGGGAAAAAATTGCTCTATCAACCGAATTTGACAACACTTGCATCAAAATAATTTCGATATCCTAACGATGTCAATATAAGTAAAAACAAAATGTTTCTGTTGTTAGTGTTTTATTTTTGGTATTTCAATGTTGCAAATTAAGGTGAGTGCTAATTGCATTTTTCCGGGTTTTCATAATGCCATTCCCATTTAGGAACTTTCTATTTTACGAACATTTTAGGGGTCCGTGTCGGTTCGTAAATACGCGAGTCGATTGTATACACTGCAGTAAGAAATTTAAGAAAAAAGTTGCAAACGCGGAAGTGATTTCCGCGCCCTCAGGTGGCCAAGTCGGTCAAGCGTGGCGCCCCCTAGGATTAACACACCATCCTCGATGGACGACGACGACGCAACTCGACGTTACGTCGGTAAGTGTACGCACGAGCTTAAATCAGTAAAAGTTTATGGACACCAATAACTCGACATTAGGCCCGGATGGGGATTTGGAGGATTATGGCGAATATATGGACTTCCAATTTGTTATTTTTATGTAATGCCATGAATTATAAACATATAGAGCACGTAAGCCTCTGGGGGCGGGTGGGAGCGATCAAAACGACAATTGCCTCGTCTGGCTTAGTGGTTGCCACGACAACGGCATAAACAATAATGGCGGCCTGGCGGACAACCGCGCAGCATAAAAATGGGTCTATACGCATTACGAGTAATATAACTCACGAACGCGGCAAAAATACACTCAAAAATCCGAAAATAATAAAAATAAACAACGTTGTAAAAGCGGATAAAAAAACTGATACGGGGCTTAACGTGTTTGCACGCGCGTAGAAAAGCACCACCTGGCGACGTATTTCGAGGACGCCGTGGAAATGCTGCTGAAAACCAAGGAAATTCATCCCAACGTCAACGTCCTCAAGCACTTCGAGAAATAGTAAGTGAACTTAAGTGATCGAACGTATCATGCACCCTGTATGTCATGTTGCAGCATGCTTTTGGACCCGCTGCGCAGCCCTGTTCATTTTTTAGTTGTTGGTCACCCTGTATCTGTTTATTTTTTTGTTGGGGGGTTAAATGTGGCCAGTGTCGTTTCTTGCAACTTTTGTCAATTTTCCATTTTTGGACGTTCATTTTGCGGCACCCTGTAATGTTTTTTTTTTTTTTTTTTTTTTTTTTTTTTTTAATAGAACTAATACTGTCTTTCCCCGACTTTTAAAAGGGAGGAGGGTAGTTTTGGAGTTTTCGGATGACCGACAAATGTCCCAAAATAAGACATTTTTAATGAATGACGTCATCATAGTAAGTGATGGCATCATTAAAACAAATTCTTATGATGACGCCATTCGTACAAATTTCTAACGATGACGTCATACGTATAAATTCTGACGGTGACGTCATTCGTACAAATGTTGATGCTGACGTTATTCATACAAATTTTGATCATGACGTCATTCGTACAAATGTTGATGTTGACGATATTAATACAAATTCTGATGATGATGGGGAGGACGCCATCATCAGAATTTTTACAGACATCGTCTATGGGTGCGAGCACAAAGAAAGCTTAGTCGGGACGAGCTTACAACAAGTGGTGATAAGTACGGAAGTCTAGATGGGCCACGAAAGAAAAAACAAATCGCCATCTTGATGTCTGCGTGACGTCAAACGCGCCATGTTTTTCTATCGTGGCCCCTCTATAGACTTCCGTACTTATCAGCGCTTGTTGTAAGCTCGACCCGACTAAGCTTTCTTTGTGCTCGCACCCTATAAATGACTGAAACATGTAATATTTCTGAGTTGTATCACTTCTAAACCCGGCGTTGCGCGGTATAATGAATCGTAGCAGCGCCACCTGGTGTCAAACATGGCAAGTCATTAGCAACCGAATATTTGCGAAAGTTGAACATTGCATTGAAATGAAATCTCTAACGCCGCATTTCTCACATGGGCATATTAAAATTGTTATTGCCCATCACAGGATGCGTTTTATCTCACCTTTCAAAGCTGAACGTTAGTTTTCGAGCGTTCCGACTAAATGCCTATGATAATTTCGGAGCATAAATATCAACTTATAGACAGTGAGTATCGAAATTTATCAGCGTTTAATTCCCCCTTCGGGTAAAAATAGGCCTAATTAAACTGGATATCAAAAGGTTGGTTAGCCTTCGAGAATTGGCACAAAACTTTCGCTCGGCCATGCGAAACAGAACCTGGTTTTGAGAAATCGGACGGACGAAGAAGTTGAGCAAAAAAAAACCAAATAAATACAAATAAATTTAATAGAAGCGGCCTTAATTGATTGCTCGAGCACGGTGAGAAAACCTCGTTTTATATCTGCAGCCGAATTCGTGCCGTTTCAGATGTTTTTCAATGAAAAAAAATATATAAAAATACATTAAAATTGGATTAAATCGGTCATTAAAATGCGGACAGGTCTTAATTTCGAGACAGATTTCCGCTTTTACATTTGCAGGGTGTCTCCAAAATATTTTTTTTTAACATAAAAGTTACTAACAAATGTCCAAACGTTCAAGCAAGCTAGCCAGTTCTAAATGAAAAACATTCTATAAAAACGCAATTTTGTCCATATTATATTTGTAATTACGGCGAAGATCATTTGGGCATAAAATGAAATAATGTATTTCAATAAAAATACTTATCTA
This sequence comes from Ommatoiulus sabulosus, assembly GCA_034697705.1. Lineage (NCBI taxonomy): Eukaryota > Metazoa > Arthropoda > Diplopoda > Julida > Julidae > Ommatoiulus > Ommatoiulus sabulosus. The sequence goes on along the minus strand of JAQGAO010003231.1, from coordinate 7,715 downwards.
CATTTGACGAATTGGGAATTACATGTACACATTTTTAAATTTCCCACGAGTTAGGTTTACATGAATTAAAAACTTCCTTTTTTGCTTGTATTGATCCACATCGATGGCGTTTTCTGACGCCTTTCCTCGACTTAACACTAGGGGGTATAGTTACGGAGTTTCGGTCACACATTAACATTCTTATGATGACGTCCTTCATCAAATCCTTATGACGTCATTCATTAAATGTTGATAACGCCATTTATTAAAATTCTGATAACGTCATTAAAATCTGATGATGACGTTATCATAGTAAATGATGTCAGTAATTACAATTCTAAAGGTGAGTTCAGTAAAAAATTATAATGATTACGTCATTCATTACAGTTCTGAAAGTGACGTCATTCATTACAGTTCTGAAGGTGACTTCATTCATTACAATTCTGATGACGACGATATTTGTAAAATCCTGATGATAACGTCTTCATCACAATTTTAATGCAGCCCAAGGCGTAGTTTTTTTAAAAAAATTGAACAAAATGAGAAAATAGCACAGCCATGCTTCGTGTATTTTTTAACGATCATCTATAGCCTAATCAATAAAAAAAAAAAAAAAAAAAAAAAAAAAAAAAAAAAAAAACGCTAGGGAAATTTATGAAAGGGAAATTTGCATTTCATAGTTGTTAACCTTCGTTATCTAAAGACAAATAACTGATTAAAAATATTTCATTTCATGTCTAAAAAACTAAGAATAGTTCTCATAGGCATCGGATCACTGCTAGACCCTCTTTATGAAAATGAAGGCGCATGCCGCGCCATCCATGGGCATCATCAGCAGTCGATGAAATTCTCGAAGGAATTGACCAGTTCCTTAGTCCATCATTCCTTCAGAATAGAACAAACAGAAAAAAAAAATCCATATTATAATGGAGTCGTCGCTCTCCCATTTACCTCCATTAGCCGTTATTTAGGCCTGGTGTCGCTTCGGATAATCTCTGAACTGCACCAAGTCCGACGTTAACTTAACGAATCAATTACGGAAATTCATTAAGAATGGACAGTGTCCGCACGGGGAGCCCAGTGTCCGGAAACAATGCAATTACGGCCGACTGCCAAGCTCCATTAGCGCCGACAAATCCGAGTCAGGATCAAGGGGAAAAACCTAGGCCTAATAGGTTTTGAAAGGGTTGAAAAGAGGGAGACAATAATGACCACTGTCCACCCGTCGACCACTCACATTTCACCGAGCATTTGTGCCGGGAAATCAACCACCCGAAATCCCATTAACTGCCCGCATCGGCATTATCCAATCACTGTGCACCATTCTCCGCCTTTGTGCACTTGTGCAGATAAGGCCCATGGGGGTGAAAGGACATGGGGTGCATTTGCAACATTCCCTTACGTGAGGCTGACAGTGAGATCGATCTTGAGTACACGGGGTGATCTTATTGGCGAGGACGTCATTTATGGACGGCCCAGTCATCGTTAAGGCCGTCACACACGAGGCAATTTATATCCCGAAACTTGTTGCCAGACATATATTATTGCTGGATAGTAGTTTTGGATTTCAGGATCATGACTTTATCATAGTAAATTATGACGGCATTCATTAAAACACTTACTTGTACTTCAACCATTAAAATTCTGACGACGTTAGTCAAAAAAAATTCCGATTATGAAGTTATTCATACAAATTCAGATGATGACGTCATTCGTACAAATTCTGATGATGACTTCATTAATACAAACTCGGCTGATGACGTCTTCAACAGAATTATTGCTCCACGTGAGTTGAGAAAAATTGCCAAAAATATCTTTGGAATTGAAAATGATCCCAGTCTGAGCAACTTGCCAACTTCTTTCTGGAAAGTGTTTTACAGTCATGAACAAAAGCTTCTTTCTGTTGGATAGCCAATCAGGAAGGGCATACGTCATAAGATGGAATAGAAACAGTGCTGTCAAGATAGTTTACACCCATTTCCATTTGAAACAGTGCTATCATATACAGTAGGGATATATTCTGAAAATATCGTTCCATGTGTGCAGCGACAAGAAATTGTTGCAGTTGAAATAACTTTCATGCAATTTCTCGCAATTTATTTCCGGATATAACTTTCCTCGTGTGTGACGACCTTTAGGCAATTTGTTGTTCTTTTTACATGTATACGAGCGTAGTTATAAAATACCGATGCTCCATTTGAAAATGGAATTAATTTTCATGAGGTCGTTCATAAACTACGCCCTCAATCATACAGGGAAAGCTTCCTTGTTTCTTGGAGAACCATGGAGAAACCAATCATTATATCATTTATGAATAATTCATGGTCACACATTGCGTAATGTATGGATGGTCGATTGCAATTTTTGCCCTTTTCGATCTTCGATTAGAAAGACGCAATTCATGGACGACCCCCGGGACATGAATTGACGCATTATTGATATAGCACATCTGTGGACAAAATCACTCATGGACAAAATATTCTTGAGATAATTTGTGGTTGGCCCACAGGTACCATATATGATTAGCTACAATTTATGGACATCCATGACAACGCATCCTGTAAGATCTTGAGATCGCTCTCAAGCCAAGCTACAGATCTCCGTATGCGGGTTTATGCGTTACTCTGCGATAACACAGCATTAATTTGGTTATTTATGGATATCCCAAGCACAGCCATCATTATGATTTATGGATAACGCATGAGCATAATTCTATGAAGTAATTTATTTATGGTCCGTGCGCACAGCGGTCATTATACGATTTACGGATGACAAATGACCATAACTAACCTAAAGGTAATTTATGGATGATTCGCGGACTAGCGAGTCTGATTTGATTATGCAACCAGGCTCTGAGACCAAACTAAAGAACACGGGGGCAGCCAATGAATTACGTCTTTTAATCAGAGATCGAAAATGGAAGAAAATGGGTTGGCCCTCGGAAACAACCACCTTAGTTAATTTATGGATGACCCTTGAGTACTTCCGCAAAAAATATCGGTAAGAGCCCTCTAACAGGAAGCACTTCAAGCACCTGTCTCAAAGGGTTAGCTACATCAGGGTCCCCCCCCAGAAATTTCATATACAATTTCTCTGACTTTCCCAGGGTTTTAAATAAATTTCCCTGACCAATGACAATATCAAAATCGACATATGCCAATATTATCCACGATTTTTCAAAATCTAAACAGGATAATATTCAATATTTTGCAAAATTTACTAACGACAATATTCTGCCATTTTTTCAAAATTTTCATAGGAAATGTTCGAAACTTTTGAAAATTTGTCCTTGGAAACTGTTCAAAATTTTAAAAAATTATCCTCGAAATAGTTTAAAAAAGGTGTAAATATCATCTCTCCGAATCACGTCATCAAACGTGGAAAATGTTGCAGGTTTGTCTTCGGAAAAGGTGGAAAATTTTTCAAGTTGGTCTTCGTAAAATGGGGAAAATTTTACAAATTTGTCCTCGAAAACTTGACAATTTTGCAAATTTGTCCTCGAAAACTTGACAATTTTGCAAATTTGTCCTTTGAAATTTTTGAAAATAGGTCCTGAGTTAAACCAGGACTTATCATACGTTGAATTTCCCTGACTTTTTCAAAATAACTCATTCCTCCCTGACTTTTTTAAAAATAAGTCATTCTCTTCTGACTTTCAAATTAAGTCGTTCTCTCTTGACTTTTTCAAAATAAGTCGTTTTCTCCTGACTTTTTTCAAAATAAGTCATTCTCTCCAGGACTTTTTCAAAATAAGTCATACTCTCCCGACCTTTTCCAGACATTTTCATGTTACCTGACTTTTCTTGATTTCCCAGGTCTGGGGGAGCACTGTACATCCATTATTTTAAATTCCAGATTCAGGTTCACCACAGTGCTTGTTTGAAAGGTGCCTCTTTAAACGTCTCTCTTTCTCTCGCTTTTGTGACGCTTTTTTTTTTTCTTTTTTACAAAAAAAAAAAAAAGTTTTCATCAAGTATCCCGCGGCACTCACGTCTTGCACCGGGACTTCCGCTTCATTTGCGCCACTTTTCACAATCGGCTGTGTTTCGCCAATCTGGTGCGGAAGAGCTTCCAGGGATTATTCGCGAACGTGGGTAAGCATTTCAATGAGCGCAACGACGCTCCAGCTCGCGTACTCAAAATGAAATTGCACGAAAATGCTATTATCGCTCTAAGTCACTCGCGGGGAGCGCCTTAGCTTCATGGGGGTCGTTTTTCGTTATTCTACCGCACATAGATGGCGCTGTAAGTTGCCAGACGATCGTATTTTTTGGTGCACCGCCGCCGTGCAACATCATTTTTCATCATTTGCCACAGATGGCGCTGCATGAAAAACGCTGGATGAAAAACATGCCTAATCAACATTAGACAAGATGGCTGCCAAGGAGATACTCCTTGTTAATTCGCGTATATGTGTTTCCTTGAAAGCCAACTTTGTTCCGAAAAACAGGACAGAAGGTGTGTTGCCAGACTTCACAACTATAGTGAGAGAGAATAAGCAGCTACAGAGAGCGCCGTAGCCTTTGCATGCCACTTTGGAAGGCTGCTAACCACAGATGGCGCTGCGAGACGCCCACAACAAGTGCGCTGAATAAAAAAACACGATAATCAATTATACGGCAAAATGGCTGCCGAGGGGATGTAAGCTCTATAATTACATGTATATGAATTTGGATATCCTTGGAAGCCATTTCATAACAAAAACAGAAGTTAGAAGCTGGGTTGTCAGACTTGACGGCTCTATCATATAGAGAGCGTTATATGGAATAAGCAGCAGTAGAGAGCATCATAGCCTTTGCTTCAATGATAGAATACTAAAGATGTAGTTGAAAACGTTTGACAGTTTCCTAAAAACGTGGCCCTAAAATAGATGGCGCTGCAAATCGCTTTTATAGGATTTGGTGTCCAGAAGTCATTCGAAAACACAATTTGCTCTCAGCGCCATCTGGGAGCACGTGTTTCAACATTGTTGGAAAACCTCGACGGCGCTTCCCTTGACAACAATGGCATCCCCAAGGGTAATTTCCTCCTCCGTGTACATTTCAGTATCATTAATTTAGCGCACATTGATCAAATTGGAAAAATAACGTCGCTATCAAAGCATATAACAGCTAGGTCAATATTTATTCTACGATATCCAAGCAGGCAACGCCACCGGGTTCAGCGTTAATAATGCAGCGCCTATCACTCGAGACTGGTCCAACCAAAATTCCCCTTCAACCTACAGTAATCGTCGATTTGCTATAAAGGACGCCAACCTTTGACATCGAAATTAACCTATAGTTTACGAACAATGGACTCGGTGTCACGCAGATGTTTACAGAAGGTCTGGGGATTTAAAAAAAAAAAAAAAAACGATCGAAGAGCGCCACGTGGCAGTGTATTAAAATTTAAAAACTTGCCCTGCGCATGTAAATGAATCATACTCAACGTGTCACTCGCCGGACATCGTTTAACAGATACCCACAGGGTAGCACACTAGTGCGCATTGGCTTAGCATAGAGCAATCCTTTTTAAAGGAGTAAAAACAATCTCTACAGTATATTGCGTCTTTATTTATCTAAAAACATCCTCTCTCTCGCATTATAATTTCAGATATTAATGTTGTTAACTGAATCGCGTGAAAAAACATGTCATTTCACCATTTATTTACATAAAACTACGATGCAAGATTTCAGATGAAACTACGATTCAGGGTATTACACGAGCCTGGCTTCATCTGTATTTCTAATACACTGCCACCGTGTGGCGCTGCGAAATAAAGTGACCAAAAGAAATCGTCGTGTCGGCATACTGGCATTTCGTATATTGTGCTGCCACCTATCGTAGTATGTGTAGGCTTACTTTTGGTTGGTTTAATATCTCAACAAAAGCTGTTGAGATATTAAACATATCGTTGTTTCTATACGCTGCTGATGTTATTCTATTAAATCCGATCAACTTACCGTATAATTGTTAAACTGGTTGTGTTTTCATACGTTATCATTTTTTAAATCTCAACTTTCTTGAAATAAAGTAAGTGTATATTGGAAAACAAATTGTATAGTGAAGCCATGTTTCTTATTATACAGTATGTTTTCCATATGGAACGCACTTTTTGCTTTTTTAAGCATAATTCACCATTTTACATAATAAAATATAATAAAAGATGACGCACTTAAGGTATCACACCAAGAAAACAAAACTGAAACTTGGTTTCCGAAACTGGAAACATCAATTTAATGTTTAACGTAACTGGAAACTCGCAATTCGGAAAGCCGGTTAAGCATTCCAATTCCGGAAACCAAGCGTAAGTTAAAGTTTCCTTGCTGTTTCCCAAACTTAACACTTCACCTTCCGTATACTGTGACTTCACAAAAGAATGTCTTTATTCCAAAAATCGCGCGCATTTAAAAGAAATAAATAAACAAACGAACGTGAACATTCTTTTGGAACCAAAACGTATACCCAAACGCAATCAGGTGCCACTCTTCGAATATCCACTAGCTCGGCCTACCTGGCACGATCAATTTAACTCCAAACGCATCTTCACGAGTTACACATATCATATGGCACATGCGCCATGCATATTGCTTTCGTCAAAAGTGGCTGTTGTTCGTCTTATCGAGCGATAAGACAAGGCTTAGGCCTAATTAAACACGCCGCCATTTGCTCGGTGATTATTTCAAGGCGGAAATTCTTCTTTGCGATGGAGGCGTAGGTCTCTGTTCATCGTAAAACTGCGCTTGTTGGGCGTTGGCTTCGTTACTAAGTCAGTAGGGTCACATCTTGAGTCGCAATTACGCCGTTCGCACGTGCATACACCTCGCGTGCCCTTCCGGCACAAAGCAGCGCCACTTCCCGTTCGCGTGGCATTCAGTTTACAATAAATGCCGCTATAAATCAAGGGCGTTGCGGCGAAACGGGGGCGTCAGTGGGAACAAACGCGGCTACAATTACACTGAAATCCGTGTTAAAACGCTCGAGGAGCGCAGGGGCCGCTCATAAAAATTCAAAACTTGAACGAGCAGACGAAGGTTGACGTGGCAAGAAAGCCGTGTCCGCCATGTTGGAGCCCACTCTTCAAGTAGTGGTATACAAAGATGGACGCATAATGTACATAATGTACATGTAATACGTATTTTGGGTAGTTCGAACATATTTTCAGTTCCTGTCCTCTAGGTAGGGTATAGACGAATAATGTTAATTTTTTCTTTTAAGGGGGAGTCCTAAGGTGCGATTTGCACCCAATCCCACCCCACGTGGGTCGTTCGAAAAATCGACGTCCGTACCTGCAATGTTGAAATTAGAAATGTGCCCAGCCTCTCCGAAAAACCATGAAAAAAAGAAATAAAACGTTTACCTAAATCGGCGACTTATTCCCTCGGGGATCGCTTATTTTTTAAAACTGTTAATGTTCCCGCCATGGCACGTTTGGAAATTTCAGGCGAGGGACACGCCGAGAATCGGCCAAAAATCGCCATTGTTATCAACTAGGTATGCCTGGAAATTTTCGCCGCCAGGTGCCTAGTCGATAAAAATGGCCGTTAGCGCAAATTTCAAATGCGTCCCTCGCCTCAGTCGCCTGTATCTACCAAACGCGCCATGCCGGGAACATTAACAGTTCCAAAAAATAAGCGATCCCCGAGGGAGTAACGGTAGCAGTAACCAACGAGGTTCAAACCTCAAACTTAGGTTAAACCAGCTATTTGGGTTACCAAAAATGGTTTACCTTCTATTTCATAGTAATCAGTGGA